>CAEFZP010004305.1:0-68465 GCA_903064625.1 Mallotus villosus | reverse complement strand
TTGGAAATGGGAAACTGAAATGAATGATGAAATGACAAAAATTTGGAATGATGATGATTGGAAAATAAATGATGTGGGAAAAGAAATGAAAGAAGGACAGCCTTGAATGGGAATTGAAAGGACAAAAAAAGTGAAGAAAGCATGAAAAATGATTGAAATGAAAGACAGCAAATATTGAATCTTGAAACTATGAATGCAACAAAATGTCGGAAACCATGTTTGTTTTGTGTTACTTTCATTGACAAAAAACTTGGTTTTTGTTTAATTTAAAAACACTAATCATACATAATATTAATTGATTATAAATAGGAAGTTGTGTTTGATGTTTTGTTTTGATGAGTTGTTTTGATGATGTTGTTTGTCATTCCATCGACTAATTCATGAACATTAGATGGGAAGGATCAGAATAAAATGTTCATGCCTTCTTTATGTTGCTTTGAAAGCTTTGCTTGGAACATGTGTGTTTGTAATTAACACGAGGGGAACAATAAAAAGACAAATTATCCACTGCTATGCATAAAAAAAAACATAAAAAAAAAAAAAAAAAAAAAATATTATCTTTATATGTTAATATGTCAGTAGGAAAGTAGGAAAATATTATAGGAACTATGTACATTGAGGTAGTTTGTCTACATAAGGTGGGTGAACTTTAGATATGGCTTGATGAAAGACTGATGTTCTGAAAGCTGGCGATGGATGTGAATGGATGTGACTGAAATGATGCGATGAAATTGAAAGAGGGAAGGTCAGGGACCGGGTCGCCGCCAAAGGGTTAGTGGGGGACCAAGTAGCCAGCTGGGGACGACGGACGACTAGTCGGGGCAAGGAGACTGTGGAAAAGAAGGGTGAGGGAAGTGGGGAGTGATTGGAGGGAGGGTGTGTTTGGAGGGCACAGCGAGAATGGAAAACACAAGGGGACAGGTGGAGGGGTGCAAACGCCCGCACCAAAAAACACATACAACCCCCAACAAAAAAAAAAAAAAAAAAAAAAAAAAAGAAAAAAAAAAAAACCCCCCCCCGCCCCCCCCCCCCACCACCACCCCCCCCCCCCCCCCCCCCCCCCCCTCCCCCCCCCCCCCCCCCCCCCCCCCTAACCCACCCACCCTTCCCTTATCACAATGAACTTCTGAATTAATGAAATGAAATCTGAGCTCTGGGGGGTCTTGGTCTTTTCAATAAATAATAAAATGAAGACCCGGCTCTTTCTCTACCCTTTACAGCACATTGGCCTTCTTTCACTGATCTGATTCATAAAAAGGAAATGATTATTCGCTGAATTGAAATGTTTTGTGTGTCTGGAACTGAATGAAATTGCTGATGGAAATGAAAAAAATGAAAAAATGAAAATACATGGGCAGGGCGATTCGTCAAGGAGTCATTTGACGATTCATCAAACAGTCATTGGCCGGATGTGCTCTGTTGGATTGCCTCATCAAAGAATCGTACTCAAACTCAGAACCCACCTCTGGGTCATTTCCTTCCGCAGAGAGTCATTTCCATCTTTGACATGCGCTGCTGTGGGGTTCTGCAGGGTTGCTTGAAATCTTGGCAGTAGTCACGTGAGTCCTCATACGTGTGTGTGTGTATGTGTGTGTATGTGTGTGTATGTGTATGTGTGTGTGTGTGTGTGTGTGTGTGGGTGTGTGTGTGTGGGTGTATGTGTATGTGTATGTGTATGTGTATGTGTATGTGTATGTGTATGTGTATGTGTATGTGTATGTGTGTGTGTATGTGTATGTGTATGTGTATGTGTATGTGTATGTGTATGTGTATGTGTATGTGTATGTGTGTGTGTGTGTGTGTGTGGTGTGTGTGTGTGTGTATGTGTGTGTATGTGTGTGCACGTGTTTGTAATTTGTGTGCCTGAAAATGTGTGTGT
This sequence comes from Mallotus villosus, assembly GCA_903064625.1. Lineage (NCBI taxonomy): Eukaryota > Metazoa > Chordata > Actinopteri > Osmeriformes > Salangidae > Mallotus > Mallotus villosus. The sequence goes on along the minus strand of CAEFZP010004305.1, from coordinate 66,586 downwards.
GTGTGTACATGCCGGGTTAACAATGTTAATCTCCTCAGACAACAGGACCAGCGATGTCCTTCGGCTACCGACCGAGGACAGGGGGACCTTGACAGCTCTCAGTGTGTGTGTGTGTGTGTGTGAGTGGTGTGTGTGTGTGTGCGTGTGTGTGCGTGCGTGTGTGTGTGTGTGTGTGAGTGTGTGTGTTTGAGGCAGCCTGCTGGAGGAGGCTTGCTCTCTCACACAAATATAAACACACAGACACACATACACGGGTATAGACACACAAACATAGACACACACACATACAAATTCAGCCCGCACGCCTTTTCCTCCTTGCGTGACTGGGCTAGGCATGAACCATGGGGCCTACGGAATAGTCTGGAATGAGACGAATAAGCAGCTTGAGCCCCTGTAGGCTAAGAGCAGAGAACCGTGCAAACTAGAGTCTATTCGACAATTCTGAGAAAGACGAATATTGACGGCCTTGCCGGCCTTTGGTCGGAGGTAAAAACCGTCAGACAGACACCTAGACATATAGGTAAACAATCTGTCGAAAGTCAGCTGAACGGGTTAGCTCGCCAGCCTTTCAATCTGAGTAGTCATTCAGCCAGCCGGCGAGTCAAAGCCGAACCAAAGACGAGTGAACGCATCAACCGAAACAGGCGTCAAGAGCAAACGGAAGGAGGAAGTCGTCCAAAAGGAAAAGAAAAGGGAAGAAGAAGAAAGAGAAACAGGCCGCGTGACAGCATGCTAGCGTAGCTCCAGTAGCGTGACGGTAGTCGGCACGTCCGGGAAGCTCGCCATACGGACAGCAGGGAGGATCCACAGGCTGGTCGGAGCCCTGGTGTGTTTGGTCCTACTGGCGTTCGAACAGTGTTTATCCAACGAGATGACAGTATTTTGGGCTTCACACAGACGCACGCCACGTGTACCTGGGCCCACGCGGCCGACTTCAGGCACTTGCACGTTACGGCAGATGGAATCCTCGCCCCGTTTCTGTCACTCACCTTGATGAATATCGGAGGATAGAGAGAAAGAGAGGATGTGTGCCAGGGTGTGCGGTGCGACCGTCTATTCGTTTTGATCATGAAATAGGATCATTCGGTCTCCCCTACGGGTTTTTCCCATACCGTTGGTCAGTGTGATATTATCAGATGACCCGCTTGATAATGACACACATTCGTCAAACCGGGTTTGATCGCTATGGACACCGTGATAACGTCGGACTCGCTCGACTCAACGCGAGGTTGGTCGGCGTGGGAGGCTCGCGAACGACATTTATCATCCTCTTCCACACAGGGGCAACAAAGTGCCCTGAACATGTGGTTAATTTGTCATCCGAACACAACAAGGTCCTCCCTAACCCATTTGAAGCTAATGTGCAAATGCTAGCGATGCTACAGTTTCACCCAGGCACCGCGTACTGACTCTTAGATGGACAAACAGATCGATAAGTGGTCTGGTCCATTCCATTACAGAGGGTACACAAGTGAACAGAAGAACAACAGCACACAGACATTAAAAAGTTGCAATGAGGAGAAGGCGGAGCGGGGTTGTGGGGTGTGAAGGAAAGATGAATCCCCAATTTATTTGAGAGGCAGGAATCACACGGAATTGGTATTGATTACAGGAAAGCTCGGGAAATGCTATTAACGTTTTAATGCTGAATATGAGCTCGAGAAATGAAAAAGTTTTCTGCAAAGTGACCGCCTCCGCCGGGGAATCGGAAATGACATTAAGGTAATGACGACGACAGACGATAGCTCAAAGTTTTCCTCTTGAGTATCAAACTCAATGGCTTTTGGTGGAGTCTTGAGTGTGAGTTATGAAGCTACTGTAGCATAAAGGTCCAACACATTTCGAAATCAAATTGGTTTTCCATGTGAAGTGAACATAACCCAAGAAATGTAAAGGCATCCTGCTTATTTGACATCGATATTTTGGAGACATAGGCTACGGTATCAAACGTTGACCCACAACGAACAAACAATCGAGTGTAACCGGCAAAAGGAAGACGAGAGATACAACCATAACAGGCGGAGCAAATATCCAGCAAACGAGCAAGAAAAAGAAGCGGCGCAGAACAGACGTGGAAAGTCGTCCGTCGGTCTAATGACCATAATCAAAGACAAACAAGGTCGCGTTGCTCATTCCATGTGTCCTAACCCCGGCTGAGAGGGCTTGCGTCTAATCAGCAAAGCGGTCTGCGACTTGCATAATCACTCCCACCTATGCCCGCCGAAAGCGTGGCCCCCGCGAGGGACAACTCGGCCGGCGCTTTTTCGGCCATTTTCCCCTCCTTCCCTCCTCCGCCCTCTCCTTCCCCTTCTCTGTGATCTTGCTGCTATTTGTACGGTTTAACGAGGTTGCTTGGCCACTGGGGGGGGCCAGGGAGGGGAGCAACCAAAGAGAGAATGTTTCCTGACATCTACGATGCGGTGCTGAGAGCGGCGTAGCCCAGGGGTCCGTCGGGGGCCCCGCCGAGATGTCGGAGCAGGTCAGGGACCCTTACCCACCTCTCCACCCCACCGTGTCGCTCATTATACGAATGTACCGTGATTGTGACTGTAAGATTGACGTATCTTTAGTTCGGGTGGTGTGTTGTGTGGTGTAGGGTGGCTTATTGACAGTGAAAATTGCAAGACACAATAGGCAATAGGTGAGGTGTATTACATAGCTGGCAGCCTGAAATATGATCATTTCCTACAGAGTGTAGAGATTAGCATAAAGGTCACATGCAGTCCATTCGATTATAATCTCCCTTGGCTCTCCATGTCATATGAATAACCAGAGCTATGACCGACCACTTCAATGTTCAAAAACAAATTCTCAGTCTTTTCCGACGGAACCCATTCCAATCCGTTTAACCTTCGCTTGGCAATGCATCCAGTCAGCGAAACGACTGACAAAGCCACCCGATGGGGCCTGGATCTGGTGAGTGATCAATTATTCAATACTTTAATGAAAGGAACATGGGGGCAAATTTGCCCTGTAAAATAGCCCTGTGCATCAGGGGAGGGAGAGAGAGAGAGAACCGAGAGAGCAGAGAGAGAGAGAGAGAGAGAGAGAGAGAGAGAGACGAGAGAGAGAGAGAGAGAGAGAGAGAGAGAGAGAGAGAGAGAGAGAGAGAGAGAGAGAGGAGAGAGAGAGAGAGAGAGAGAGAGAGAGAGAGAGAGAAAGTCAAATGAGTGACAAGGGAGAAACTGGACGGTTGTAAGGTCACAGGATATCAATATTAATAGATGTTCAAGCAACAGAGACATAAACCCCTAGGTTAGGGTTACTGACGGGACAGTTGAAGGATACGGCGTTGACGCCAAGTGTTTCCAGTCAGAATGGGGCCTGCTTCAAAGTTTAAAGGTCATATGCTGCTGTTTTGTACTAAGGAGAGTCACATGCTCATTTGTGGCCAATGTAAACAATCAGGAAGTGTTCCTGGTTTACTAGACTACCTGTACAAAAAGGAATTTTCCCTTTCTTTCTCTCTCGGACACCTCCTTTTATTCTCTGACACGCTCTCATACGCAACATTCACGGACACACAATGCTCTCTCTCTCTCTCTCTCTCTCTCTCTCTCGGTCTGTTGCACACGCACAGCCGTACACATTGATTGGTCTCAGCTCTTCATTGTCACCTAGGAGACATGAGTGGCTTCAGTAGCACAGCGCCGCGGCGTCCATGGAGAGTGACTCAGCTGGAGCACCGAGTGGAATCAATTCGCCGGATGTGTCACCATTGCGCTAATGTCACTGTCACAACACAGGCCTATCAAGGGGACCTTGTTTATGGGAGCTTCCCCCCCAACCCCTCGACGATATCTTTCACCGCCGTGTGACCTTTGACTCCACTGAGGCGCCGTAAAAAGGTCATTGAGATCAACACTCGCCCCTGGTGCGGTCAAATCGGTACACATGTACACGCCCCCAATTTCCTAATTCTACCTTAAAGTAAAAACGGAAGGGAACATGGAAAACTGGGGAAATATCGGTGGTGAAGAGTGAACTGATTTAACCGTTTGCAGTCCCGCCATCTTTACCTCCATCTTGAATTGTTCCCATCTCACCTTCGTGACATTTCGAGATCAGTAAGCTTCAAGGCCGTTGAACTCATATCATCCCCTCCTCATCTCTCTCTCCTCTCTTCCATTTTTGTCCCTCCTCATTTGAACCCCTCACATTGACGTCAGTGGGTGACTAACTCTCAGTTCCTATTGTTTCCCAGTGAAAAAGGGAGGAGAAAAGGGGGGGGAGGTATTAGCTCGCTCTGGCTCAAGGACAAACGTCCATGCAGCACCGTACGCAGGAGAGCAACAGCAGAGCGAGGTTACGTAAACTTCACAATATATTTGGAAGGCCGGAGGTTAGGGCCTGGGGGGCATGACTGGTCCTGCATTCCTCTTTCTCTCTCTCTCTCTCTCTCTCTCTCTCTCTCTCTCTCATCTCTCTCTCTCTCTCTCTCTCTCTCTCCCTCTCATTCTGCGCTCCCTCCCTCCCTCTCCTGCTCCTCTCTCTCCCTCCATCTCGGTCTCACTCCCTCCTCTTCCTCTCTCTCTCTCTCACACGTCTGCACTGTGGGGAAAAAAAGAAAGAAACGGAGAGAGAGGGAGAGTGCCAGGACACGGAAGGGATGGTTCCGGCGTCTCCTCCCAGCAGCCTCTCCGGTCAGGGTCGGGGCTCGTGTCCCTTGTTGACTGACGGAAGGGGCCGGCTCTAATTAAATTCATCGCCGGCCGCCATGGGGACCGGTAGCCATCGCTGCCGCGCCGCCCGCACCGCGCCGTCCCCAGGGCAACAGAGCTGCGGCTAATGAGAGACGAGGAGCGAGCGCTGCTGCAGACAGAGAAGATGTGGCTGCCCTTGTTTCTTTCTCCGTTTCCTTTTTCTCTCTCTCTTTCTCTCTTTCTCTCTTCTCTCTTCTTTCTCTCTTCTCTCTTTCTCTCTTCTCTCTTCTCTCTTTCACTCTTTCTCTTTCTCTCTTTCTCTCTTTCACTCTTTATCTCTCTCCACCTCTCGTACTCTCTCGCTGTAAGCACTTGCTGACCCACACTCCCTAGCCTCCTTAGCCTAGTACGAGTTAAACGACTACATTTTTATCACTTCTGCATGTCTCCCCTCTCTCTTGTCTCTCCTTGACCTTTCTCCCTTTTGTATTGACTCCAATGACTCTCGAACTTTCTTTCTCGACGATTCGGACTATCTCTCTTTTCGTGTCTCTCTCTCTCTTCCTCCGGGTCTTGGCTCTTTCTCTCTCCCCACTCTCTTTATTTTGCCTCCAATCTACAGTGTATCTCAATCGACATGCCTCTCTTGCTTGTCTTTCTCTCTCATTCTCTCCCTTTTCCCACTGCCTTTCACCTTGGCAAAATATTAGCATGTATAAGCTGTCGAAGTATCTTAGTAATGTCTGAAAGCACAAAGGTATTTTGAATTTCAATGCAGCATTTATCTCTGTGTGGTCTGGCAGCTTTATCTCTTTGGGAATGTAACATAGTTCCTTTTACTGCCTACCCAAAGAAATACCACCCTGCTAAATAAATGTGCCCAACATTTCAAATGCTTAAACCTGAAAGCTATCATGGAATATGCAATATGAATGAGGATGTGTGTTTTGCATATGGGGATTCTTGTAATGATTAACTCATTCTCACCGTCCACAACAGGAAACATTCGAATATTCTGGATTGATGTTATTTTCTGTTGCTAAAACGTAGGGGAATTGACACCAATAACACAATCCACACTTGTTTCAAAATGCAAAGAATGCATGAGAGGGATTGGAATGTCACAAGAACCGTAAAGGCTGACAAACACGACAGCAAGGCCAGCCCTTGAAAAACAATATCATGTTTTACTTTTCCCTTGGAATAGGTCGTTGTTTTGAGTAGTGCCTAATGTGCTTTGTGCGTTTCTCAGGTAAGAGAGGGTTTCTTATGTTTCTGCTGAAAATAACTCAATCTTAATACTAGCGCTACCATGTTTCGTCACGCCCAGTGTAATTCAATTCAAAAGGTTGAGATATGCAAAACTCCCCGTCAAATATCCCCAACACAAGACCTCTCTCTCTCGCCTCCAATTATCCTATCCTCCCCGCCTTCCCCCGAACGACCGCTCATCAATTTGTCAGCACCGGAGCTACAGTTGATACACACGTAGTCTCGGCTATCTCGTTTACTCACCTCAGTGGCTCAATGCCCTTAAGCAAAGACTAGAACGGCTTCACCGAGGATTGCCTCATTGATAGTGTCAACACGTTTGTTGACTTTATTAGAAGCAGACAGTGTATTCTTCCTGGCTAAAATACCCCAAGTCCCAGAACTAGACTACCTCAGCCTTGGCAAGCAATTAGAAGGAGCCGAGGTAGATGGCTGGCATTAAATTAGAAACCAATACATAGAGATGGTCATACAAAATAAACTGCCTTGGTATTCTATTAGGCTATATAGCCAAATGCAGGGGCTCCCAAAAACATAAGCTATAATTTTTTGCGTATACAGCAGATTCTCCAACAATGGGCCTCGATCTCTTCATATAACTTTCTTTTCGGTCTTGGTCTTCCAGTTTTGGAATGTTGTGCATCGGTCACGCACCTTTTTACATTTCCATCATAGGCTAAATAGTTGACCTGGATAGGGGGGTGGTTGGTAGTAGGCTATTGGTTAAATGTAAAATGTGAAAGAGACATTTTAATAGCGAGACCATTAGCTCTGTCCATGGTACTGATATCGTGACCACATCCCGACCACTCATTTTCAGACCACATAGGCCTAATTTTAACAGCCAAGTCGTAAACAAGCCTACACTTTAAGGTGTCCTTCATCAATCTTTGATGTAAGGTTAGCTTATTGCAACCCACGTGCTGCTAATTCGTCGTACTACGTGTGTGACATGGGTCTTCTCTATCGCCAGCCTATCTCAGAACATTTGGAAGAACATCTTATCGTTGTTTGGCCACACGGTGGCCCCGTGCCTTTCTGTCTCGACGCTCCTCCTTGCCTCAGTCATCGTGAGCTAAAACCTCTCCTCCAACCTCCTCCTCCTCCCTATCCAATTCCCCCTCCTGTCGCGCTACGCAGAGCCAGAAAGCCGACAATCTTCCACTGTCGAGCCCAGTGTGAAGATGATTGTCGGCTCGTGCGCTCGCAGGTTGGCCCGCCGCTCGCGGTCCGCCTTGATAGCGGCTCTCACTGTGTTACTGGTGCAGACGCTGATAGTGTGGAACTTCAGTAGCCTCGACTCCGGGGAAGAACGCGAAAACGGAGGCTCCAACCTGAGGGAGAAGAGAGACCGGGTCGCAGGCAACAAAGCCAGCAGCGAGTATTTCAAACACGGGGTTCAGCAGCAGCACGATCCTCCGCACGGAAAAGGAACGGTTCGTCACATACAGCAGCCGGTAAGGCATCAGCGCTACTTATAATATTACCGCGCGCCCCTCCACTGAAAGGGCCGAATTTAGACAAGAAGACAGATGTTTTGTATAGACATCAGAGAATTTAGCACAAATATCCCCTTGAATGAATGAATGGCGGTTTGGCGAAGATGGACAGAGACACCAAAATGAATGATTGGCATGTTCTTCACATTCCCTTCGCTGTCGATTCAATGTATTCGTTTTGGTTCTCATGTTACTTTGATTTTGTGTCCGAGAGAAACGGACAACACGAGAATGGCAACATTTACAGTATGTTGGTTTCTGAACGATGCCACATTGTCTCATTTCATGCCTTTGTGTACAGACCTATTTCTAAATGCTACAGTTTAATGCACAGCTAATTAATAGCATGAGAAATGTGCTGAGGTAATTGCAGATCCGTAAATCGCTGCTTCGGGACAATGCAGACTGAGACTGCTATGGGTCAGAAATAATTATTTGTTCTCACCAAAACAAAAGCAGCAACGAAACACCACTGTGTAATGGCCATTCGAAACACATCATTTGCAGATAATCTGTTTCAATGCGTATCAATGAGCAATGCCTTAATGAACTGTTCCATGTGGAAATATAGCCTAAATGGGAAAACCATGACTGTAGTAGAACCGCTAAAGTCCAAAAGAGAAGCGAGACAGCTGTTGATTGATGCTTTAAGAACCACCTTGGAAATGTGCACAAATCCACACACTTCTGCTGCTTGATAAAAAAGTATGGAGGATTTCGGGTCTGACAATGGAACGAAAACAAAGTGAAACCTTGAGGTAGTCCATTCTCTGGTCCGTTGTATCTAGTGTCTGCTGTAAAAAGGTCCTGCTATATTAGTTACCCGTGAAATCTGCTTTGGTGATATCTGCATACATTATAGGCTCAAGTGGCAAACAACAAACTCGACAAAGGCAACGTGAGACTACACCCAAAACAGAGCAACCAACACTATTCATGACACACAACGAAAGATATTGCTCGATATAATACACGTATCGTGAACTGAATCGAAGTCATTCATCTTGAAGCCTTTTAGCGAGGTCAACACAGCACTGATTCTCACGACAACCCAACAAACCGGAATCCCTCCGCACCCTTCGAGGGTCATGGCCCGGCTTGCAGCCACCCCACAGTGTGTCAGTTGACGAGGACTGTGGTGATATGCACAGGCTTCAGGCTTTACGGTCGAGTCCCGCCTATGGAATCCCAGCGAATCATCGCTCTCCTATGGGGCTTTCCAAATGACTCACTTGACTCACTGTTTCCAAGTGACTCCCTTCATCCATCCAGTGAGGCCTATTCACACACTCCACTCCAACCTGCCTTGTGAAGAGTGACTCCAAGGGGGGGCAGCAGCAGATTTGTCAGGACCGCGTCTCCCGTCGAGACCGCTCGCTTTGACGGAGGCCAAAGTCGTTTTTTAGAGTTTTTTAGCCGTTCCCGTAGCTACCGCGACACGGCTGAGCGTTTTCTACGTTTCTGACGTTGCAAATCCTTTTTTTGACTCGGCGGCGGCGGCCGAGTGTCAAGACCCCGTTCACGCCATGTCGACAGTGATCTCTCTCAACCGTGAAATACGGCGCGTGTCGGGCTCCCGTGACCTTTGTGGTGGAATACAGAGCGCACGGCGCTACCACCTCGGGTTTCCTCCCGACTCGGGCCCGGGGGAGTTGCCAGATGTGTGCCGGTCTGCCTGTCGTCATGCCAGCGTCTGTCAGCATCGCTTCGATCCCCTCTTTTCCTACTGTACTTCTCTGGCAACAACCACCCTCCCCCCGCGCACCTCCCCCATCCCCCCTCTCCCCCCCCCGTTCACCCTCTCCCAGGCCTTGCACGTTTAACCAGTGGCCTGTGGCAACACGGTTCTCCTAACAGGTTACTCCGTGGCATTTTCATTTCTTTCTCTCTGTGTGTGTGTGTGTGTGTTGGAGTTGTCAGACATTCATTCGCCTAAGGTATGGTAGCGGCAGCGTAACAGGGACAAGACGATGCTGCTCTTGTTGTGAGAGAGAGAGAGAGAGAGAGAGAGAGAGAGAGAGAGAGAGGAAAGAGTCCAGCGCACGTCTCAGATCCTGCAGAAGGGCCCCAGGAATGGGATGTGCCCTCAGAGCGGTTAGATGAGCCACGTCTTGGTGTCTCTTCGTACGGGAGTCAGGTGGCTGAGCAGTTAGGGAATCCTGCTAGTAATCAGAAGGTTGCCGGTTCGATTCCTGGCTGTGCAAAATGACGTTGTGTCCTTGGGCGAGGCACCTCGCCCTACTTGCCTCGGGGGGAATGTCCCTGTACTTACTGTAAGTCGCTCTGGATAAGAGCGTCTGCTAAATGACTAAATGTAAACGTACAGGGCACGTAGGCCTTCGACCGTTTCATTCGACGCCCATCACGCGCGCTTCACATCGCCTCCCTTGGAAGTTTTCTGCGATCACATCAATTAGCGCTCGCGAACATCAAGTGGGCGGATTTAATGGTGGAACATGTCAAAGGTGTTAATGAGCAGTTCTCTTCTGAAGCCCAGTGGGTGTGCTTGGCAATGCCGGTCTTAATGACGGACATATCTAAGAAGGCTGGAAAGAAAAGGAGGGAGGGAAGGGGGGGGGGATGTGCAATTACAACGAGTAAACCCTGCTCTTCCTCCTCTCTTTCCGTTCCATTCTATCGCTCATCATGGGGTTTGAGTCTCTCTGTTTTTGGGGGGGTCTGGCGAACGCCTATACGAACAGTCATCCCTGCTCCGCTCTTCCCAGCAACATTCCAGGCCGCACGCGTGTCAGACGCGTCCCCGCCCAGTCCCCCTGTCCCCCCCCGCTTCACTCGGTTGTCGCTACAACTTGTACTCCACAACCCTTTCCCTCGTTTGTGAAACATATATCTTCTCTTCTCCTTCTCGGCGCCTCAAGCTGATGTCGCCGCACGGAAGACGAACCGTCTCGGCTCGGAGGAAGAAGAAAAAAAAGAAACGTTTTGCGTTTGGAAATAGAAATAAACGCTCCACCGTTTGTTTGGAAGTCGGGTTGGTATGGCAACGGCACATCCGTCGGTACCTTTGCTCATTGAGCGGGGATGTATGTACATTAGCGCTCGGTTTGTCGCTGTTTTATATTGACTGAGTCGCAAGCGTTTTCCCCCTCGTGGCACGATTTCTGTTTCTATGGTTTTCATCTACCAAGCAGCATAATAAGGGGCTGTGGTGTCCAGTCTGACATGTTTAATATTCCACTTCCAGCTAAGGCCTGTGTTCTGGAGGAAACAGCCAGTAAATGGTGGCCTTGTGCATCTGTTTTGTATTTCAGAGCTTTACTGAAATGCAGATTTAGCTTTCATATTAGCGGCCTCTTCCTCCGTCCTTCCCAGCATACCTCACCGTCTGATTCATGCCACTCTCGTCCCCGATCACAGTGCTGACTCACACACACACACACACACACACACACACACACACACACACACGTACACACAGTCATTCACACAGACGACCACATACACACACACACACACAGACAACCACACACACACAGACAACCACGCAGGCATCTGCACATATGCAGGAACACAGACAGACAGATGTGCCTGAACACACACACACACACACCGACACACACACAGGATGCGTGAGTGCCTGGTGCCCCACTTTCTCCCCCAGTTAAACCCTCCTATAGCGTCCGCCATCCGCAGTGCTCGACTCATGACCGAGTGGGTGTACGATCTCAGCAGCACTCACCCACACTCACCCATGTTATTCCTCTTGTGTGTGTGTGTGTGTGTCTATGTGTGTGTGTGTGTGTGTGTGTGTGTGTGTGTGTGGGAGATGATTCCGGCTCCAGTGACAAGAGTCCTGAGAGCGTGAGGGCATGGTGATGAGGGCATGGTGACCCCCCCGGCTAGAGGAGCGTCTCAGACGCACGCCGCCCTCACGGTGCCTTTATGCCACCCACGCCTCTCGCAAAATAGCTCGGCCGACATCCCCCCGCTCGATTGCAATATGATCACCACGTTTCAAAAATGTCCGGTCAGTCCATGTTATTGCATATTTCTTTCATCATGCGCCGCTCTAATGGCACGGTTAGGCTGCCGTTTGAGTTTTGGAGAGAGGACGGGAGGGAGGGGGGGGGGAATCGTCCATCTGAGTTTCAGCAAGAGTCTTTGAACCGAACTCGTTAAATTGCAGAGAAAACCTTAAATTACAGGGTGTATGTGCAAACCACTCTCTGGCAGTACATGATTTAAAATTCCCCCAACTCTGAATAATGACATCAATGAGGGATATTCCATCTGTTTCATCTGCAAGGGGGGAAATGTTAAGTACAGGAATGGTACGGACCCACCTTGTAATGTCAGCCTGCATTTGAAGCAGTGCTTATTCCGACAGAACGCAGCGAGGCACAGTCAGATCTGAGAGGAGCCAGTCGACTTCTGACGTTACAAGGAGTCGTTTGAAGTCGGACAACTTCCCTGTCAGTCTTTTAAAGCAGAAACAAGAATGCACGTCGTAGACGTAACTGCCGCGAGTCTCGCCTCAAATCACCGGCAAAGAGAACACCTGCGTTATTTGCAATCTGCAATTTCAGAAAAGTCAAAAGACCGTTGACGAGAAGAGAGAGAGAGAGGAGCCGCGAGCAACAGCGTTGAAACTCTCTTCCTGTTCCGATTGCCCGTCCTCGGCTCTTCTATAGTGCGAGCGCCTCCCCCCGCCACACACACACACCACTACCGACACCCCTCTACCACCCTCTCCCTAAAATGACACTTCTAGCGCAGGTTCTAAATGTAGACTTCCCCCTAGTGAGTTCCATACCAACGTTTCCTACAGACATGCAGGACAGAGGCGCCCAGTGTTTCTCTGCTTATGTGAAGACCCCCCCCCTGTGGCTTTCTGAATGACGCACGCCCGCTCAATGGGCCTTGACTGCCGTTAGCGACTGGTCCAAGACCCCTGCTGTGAATGCATAGGAGAACATGGCGTCGGCGTGACTCAGCGTCATGTGACGCCTCGCTCCGTGACACCGTGGCTCGCTTATTAGGCGGAGAAAAGGGTTGTCGAAGCCGTCGTCGTAATGAATGAATTGATAAACCGTTGTTGCGATAAGCTCTCGATCGAGCCGGCGGCACACGCATGTCACGTGTGCGTCGCGCGGTGGTGGGGTTGCGAATTCCGGAATGTTCCGGAATAGTATGTAGCAATGTTGTCACGAGGGATTATTCTGTTGGTTTCTTCAGCGATGGACGAGTGTCTTCCAGGCCATGCAAACACACACGCAAACATTTACATTGAGTCGTTTAGCAGGATGGAGTCAGCTGCAGTCCCTGTTCGACCGCTCGGAAGGCCGGTGCCAGGGTCATGAATCTGATGCGGGCCGTGATGGGTAGCCAGTGGAGGGAGATGAGGAGGGGGGGGGGTAACATGGGAGCGTTCTAAATCCTCTGGAGACGGAGGGTTTGCGCATGCAGGGAGCCCGGCGAGAAGCGAGTTGTTGTCCAACTCGGAGAGTGCTTGGACTAGCAGCTGGGTGGAATGCTCAGACAGGTACCCCCTGATCTTCCGGATGTTGTAGAGGGGGAATCTACAGACTGCAGCAATGTGGGCCGTGAGTGTGAGCTCGACATCCATGGTAACCCCGAGGTTCCTGGCAGAGGATGAAGGGGTCAACGTCGCAGATCCCAGGGTGATTGAGAGATGGAGGGTTTGGCCGGGACGATGAGAATTTCACACACACACACACACACACACACACAAAGTACACACATCACAGCTGTGATGGTGCTGGGGTCAAAGGGAACGCGAGCTCACCCTGAGGGAGTGTTCTCATTGGCTGGGCGATGGCCCAAGATGCTGCATGAGGACGACTAGGGATTCTGACAACACACACACTCTCCCGGGGCCCCCGAGAGGCTACGCTAAAAGTGTGTGTGAGACCTACGGAACGAACCACCGTTGTTCAGTGTCAACACGTTTAATCACTACCACCCCCCGACCAAGACACACCGGCACTTGCACAATTAGTGTTGACATGCACAAATACACGTTGTAAGTCCTTGTCCACACACGACATTGAAAATACCCATGCACACACATCCCCTTACTATCCTTCTCCCCCCACTACCCAGACCACGTCGTCCAGCATGAACAAAATAGACAAAATACATTCATATTTTCTGAGCGTTTTTGACCTGGGTTTACAGCCACATTGGATGGTTTTAGTCTCCCACCAACTGGATGATAGTATCACATCATCCAGATGAACACAACTGTATAATAATACCCTGCGATGCAAATAATCCCAAAGGTAAGAGGCTTAAGGCAACAACCCAGACAGAGAGAGAGAGAGATAGAGAGATAGAGTGAGCGTTAGAGGGAGAGAGGGAAGGGGTGGGGAGTTAGGGTGGAGCGGGCTGGGCTAAATTACTTCTATCTGAAATCTGCTCCGCGTTTTTGCTGGGTGGGGTCGAAAGTCAGTGCGTGTGTGTGGCTCTGAGATCCTCCTCATCTCTCTCTCTCTCTCTCTCTCTCTCTCTCTCTCTCTCTCTCTCTCTCTCTCTCTCCCTCCCTGCCTCACTAAGACAGATAAAGTTTGGGCCAGACCAAGCAGCATATGGAGGGGGGTGATTAGGCAGATTGCTACCATTCACCCTCTGTTTACATGGCCTAGGTTTATCCCTTTAAATAGAGACATCCAAACATTCGGACGGGAGTGAAAGCTTCATCTGATTGTGTGGCCGGAAATCTTACCTGACCCACATAATTGAAGCTTTCAATATCCTCTTTGCTTGAATTTTTTGTATTATTAGCTTCTGCTTGTTACTCTAACATCCAAAGAGATGCAGAATGAAGGCTCTTTCTTTTCTGTTTTCGATTGGCATTCTTACTTTTTCTGTCAGTGCTACTAAACTGTACTGAAGATGGACAATGCTGAGGGCACAATGGTTTTTCAGGTCAGACCTTCACCTATACCTGTCAAAGGACATCCTTGTATCTCCGTCTTCACTGTCAGCCCTATAGAACTCTATATGAAGGCCCTGTATGTGTGCAAGTCTAGCTGTGTGTGTGAGAGAGACAGCGTGTGTGTGTGTGTGTGTGTGTGTGTTGTCGACGGAGGTTCACAGACACCATCTGTGAGTCTCCCAAACAGATAGTGATTGGAAACCACTTGACAGCCGTGTCATTTGGAAAAAGGTATAAGTATAGCCACCCTCTAGGGAAATATCCCAGAGACTGTTGCAACACACACACACACACACACACACACGAGCACACACAACACACTCAGACTAACGGTATGGCGTGAGTCATTCCCTCGCTATCTCCTCCCCTCTCTCTTCATTCCCCTACACTAATCCCCCTTGTATTTTGCTCTCCTAATAAGACGTGGGGGTTTCGTAGCGGAAGGAGCTGAGTGGGGGGGGAACAGGGAGGGTGACGCGGCAGCGGCGCAGATATGGGCCCTTGCGTCTCGGCCTACCAGGAAGGGGAACCTTTTGTCCTCCCCGGGCCACCGAGTAAAGAGGGGCCCGGTAATTGCTGCTCTCTCTCTCTCTCTCTCTCTCTCTCTGCTCTCTCTCTCTCTCTCTCTCTCTCTCTCTCTCTCTCTCTCTCTCTTTCTCTCTCTCTCTCTCTCCGCCGTTCGCTGTTGCGTTTTTTCTCTCCCTTCCTCTTTTCTCGTTGGCGGCGCCGAATTGGGGTTCATTGGGGTTGTCTTGATCAGAGATGGAGGGACTGTGAGAGAGGGAGAGAGATAGAGATAGAGAGAAGAGAGAGAGAGAAGAGAAGAGAGAGAGAGAGAGAGAGAGAGAGAGAGAGAGAAGAGAGAGAGAGAGAGAGAGAGAGAGAGAGAGGGAAGAAGAGAGAGAGAGGTTGGGGTATGAGAGGGAAAGAAAGAAACGGCAGAAATCCGGGGCGAGAGAGAAAAAAGAGGAGAGGAAAAAGGAGAGGCAGAAGACCGTTTCATCCCTTCTTAAATCCGACGTCAACTCAAATCCCAGTCGTAATCCCAGCTGCAATCCGGTGCGCTCCGAGGCTGTTTAGCGCCGAGTTGGCGAAGACCGTCTCTGGCGCCCGTCCCTTTGAGGCCGAACCTCTGACAACCGGCACCTTCCGTATGCCTTCGGCTCTCACACACTGACAACATGACAGGTTTATCACAAGGAGTCTGTGTTGAACAAAAAATTATTATATTACCACCTTCTCTCGTCTCTCTCTCTCCCTCCTTCTCGCTCCCTCCACAATTTTCCAATGTTGTTAAGGAATTTACCTTTTTTGCCAGTCTTCATACGGCATCAAATTGCCCAACGACCTTTCCGTGGAACTATGTAACTGCCTCTCGGCATTCAACCACAGTCAGTTAGGTTCAGTTTATTTTCCCTCGACCAAGATGAAGAGGCGTCGAAATAGAACCTGGGGCTGGATCTTTAGCGACAAGCCTACAGTAAAGGTTTTACTGTGAGGGAGAGAAGAAGAGGGCAACAAACCCATGACCTTTAACCCGTGACCTTTAACCCTCCCGTGACCTTTAACCCTCCCGTGGTGACACAGTCATGGCAAAACGTTCATGATCTTAAAATGAGTGTCAAGGTGAAGGTTGAATTGAATTTCACGTCACCTCGAGCCACATGTGTGTGTGTGTGTGTGTGTGTCAAGGACATTCCACCAGAGAGAGAGACACAAGAGCATCTGTTTACAGCCAGGATGATATGAGATGTTGTCAAGGGGCCCGTTAGTCAGGCACTCACACACGAGGACGAATCCAAAACACCCGTTTGAAATCGGACAGGACGACTGTCGGCGCTTCTGTTTAGCATTCAAACGGGAATCCATCATTGATTGGAGGGATTTTAGAGCGTCTCTCAGTGGAAAGCACACTTACTTCCTAAACGGCCCGCCATCCTTCCCATCACCCTGCTGCTCTCTCCACAGTCTCCAGCAGCACTTAGCCACTCTCGAGTAGGGATCGCTCTCTCTCTCGGGCACGCGCGCGCACTCCGGCGTGCAAACAAACGTGCAGTACATACACACGCCGGGGACGAGCGCGCACGCACACGCACACACTCGACTTTTACACCTCAAACTGATCACCGGCTGCTATATAATCTCTTTCTCCCCGTGTCTTTCTCTCTCGCGTGAGCGCTTTCTCTATTTGTCTCGCTCGCTCTCTCTCCCCCCCCCCTCTCTCTCTCTCTCTCTCTCCCTCCCCCTAGTGTGTGTGTGTGTGTTGTGGGGGTTGATTGGGTCCTAATTGGGCCGTACAGCAGTGGCGTATTTTCCATGTCGCTTCTGTTTTCACCAATATTGAATCACCATCGTCGTCATCACCAGCGGCCCAGCCCGGCCATCGTGGCAGTGTCATCACCATGTGCCACCCTCCCATCGGCTCTCCATCCCTCAATCCCTCTCTCTCTCCTCTTTCTCTCCACTCCCACTTTCTCTTACTCACTCCCTCCCTTCTTGCTTTCTCTCGCTCTCTCCACCCTCTTTCTTTGGCCCTCCGACCCCTTCTCTCTTTCTCTCTCTCTCTCTCGCTCTCTTCTCTCTCTCTCTCTCTCTCTCTCTCTCACTCCCTCCCTTTTTCCGTCCTCTCGCTCTCTCCACCCCGCCCTTCCCTCTTCCTTCCGTCGGGCGAAACAAACTTCTTTTCTTCCTTCTTTTTCTTCCCATTTCGGAGGAGATAATGAGGACGCGTGTTTGTGCGAAGCCAGCGCGGCCGCACGCTATTTAAGGCGCCCGCTAATGTGCGAACAGCGAGCGAGCGGAAAAGAGAGTGGGAGAGCCGGAGCGATGATCGCGCCGCGGCAGTCGACTCGGCGAGGCGCGGCGTGCAGTGGTCTGAGAGTTATGTTTCTGACAAACAAGTGTTGCCACTTAATCAAGCGTGTGCGCTTCCCCAAAAAAAAGGGGCACTCTGCTTGCCTCACACACGCCCACAAACATGCGAGTAGACAAACACACAGATGCATGTGTGTCCTGAGTGCGCAAAGTTGTAAAAAAAGAGAAAAGTAAAAAGCATACACAGGCAATCATACATTCACACATACACTGCTCATAAAGGGACCTGTGTCTTACTCATAGACGCTGAAAAGAGTCTTTGAGTGAAGGCAGTTGGTCAAAGGTGTGTGTGTGTGTGTGATGGAGAAAAGGGGGGGGGTGGTGGAGAGGGCTGCAGAGAGGGAAGAGAGTGGTCAAAAGTGGGGAAAGTGAGGAAAAACTTGTGGTTGAAAGCTGAGAGAGAGAGAGAGAGAGAGAGAGAGAGGGGAGGCTAGCATTAATGCCAAGCCAGAGATGTGGGTGTGTTTGCTCTCTCTCGTTCTCTCTCTCTCTCCGTGTCTGAGTGCAGTGGTGGTTTGTTCTCCTGGGGAGGGAGGGAGGGAGGCTGGGACTGGAGCCTTATGGGGGTTTTAACCATACCCGCGAGAGCTCCCTGCTCCACAGAACAGCAGTGATTGGGAAAAATAATTCACTCCTTATTGGTTTCAGCACTCCCTGTGTGTGTGTGTGTCTGTGTGTGTGTGTGTGTGTGTGTGTGCGCGTGCGTGGTCAAGTCCACATCGACTGTGTGTGTCGGAGGTTTCAACCGTGTGCACGCGTGTGCGTGTTCTTGCAATGTGTCTGTGGTGTGTGTGTGTGTGTGTGTGTGTCAAAGCCTCTGAAAACAAAGAACAATATTGTTCTTTCTCTCCCCTCCTCCGAGTGGCCAATCTGTCAGAGTGGGGTGGATGTGGGAGGAGGACGAGGGGGGAGGGCAGTACTTTTTGACTTCTCTCTTTATCCAACCCCCCACACCCTCCCTCCTTAACGGGTGTAAGTTGAATCCGTTTAACATCAATGAATAGGCCTTCTACTGCTAGCCCGCCCGCCCGCCCCCCTCCCTCCTTTCCCCCCCACCCGCCTCGCTCCTCTCATTGCCCTCAGATAAACTTGTGGTGGAGCACATCGACTTTCAACACGGCACACGGCCTCGGCGCTGTTTGAAAAACAGATCCCGTTTTTTTTTGGACTGGATTTTTTCCCCTCCGGCTTCGTTTATTGATAGGACAACACGAGAGAGAGAGGAGGGGGGGAGGGGGAAAGCCGGGAGAGGTGGAGGGAGACTTAAACCCAGGGCCCCTTACGTTAGGCATCGTCTCCATATGCACACCCCGTCACACAGAGCTACAGGTGGCGCCCCGTTTGTCTTCCATCGTGTCTCTCTGGCAGGGGGGGGTGACGGGGGCGTTCACAACCACCATGAACTCCCAAACGGACACGTTCAGGGAACATTGTGCATCATAACCAAGACCTTATGTCATATTACACTGGTAGAGTCGGGGTGGAGGGTGTGTCTTCGTATGGTCATGTCTACGTATGAGTGTGTGTGTGTATGGTCCGAATACGGATAGAACAGAGACATCATTGCTCTGGCTTTTTCCAAGAGAAAGAGAGAGGTGGAGAGAAGGAGAGAGAGAGAGAGAGAGAGAGAGCGAGAGAGAGAGAGAGAGAGAGAGAGAGAGAAGGAGAAAGAAAGCCTGGCTGTGTTGGAACAAGGCAATTATATCAGAGCCAGGCCAACCTCGCCCGCTCTGTTTGCTTAAAAGACACAAATGGCTCCCATTTAACTAACGTTTCAACATCACCGTAATGAGCTCGTGACCAGACCCCCCCCACCCCCCCACCTTCCTCCTCTGTGAGCAAATATCTGCCCGCGCTGCCGTGTAAATCGTTCTCGCCGACTGTAATGTCTCCTTGTGGGGGCTCGTACTACCGTGTGCGTTCAGACAAAAAGACCGCAGTCTCTGATTGGTTCTTCTGAATGGGATGAATTTGCAGGGCTTCCAATGTTGTTGTTTTTCCCCGCTATGTGGTCATGTTTGTGTTTGTTATTGTGCGTGTGTGTTTCTGCGTGTGTGTATGTGCGTGTGTGTGTTTCTGCGTGTGTGTGTGTGTGTGCTAAGGCAAATGCTATTTACTGGGGTTTTAATGGGAGCCATTAAACGAGGGGCTTCAGGTATTTACGAGCAGAGGCAACGCTTAGAGGCTAGCCTCAACCCTTAGAGGCTAGTCCGGTCCTCCTCTCCTGCACAGCGAGGCACACACACACACACACACACACACACACACAACACACACACACATACACACACACACACATACACATACACATACACATACACATACACATACACACATACACATACACATACACATACACATACACATACACATACACATACACATACACATACACATACACATACACATACACATACACATACACATACACATACACATACACATACACATACACATACACATACACACACACACATACACATACACATACACACATACACATACTCCATGTGTGTACGTGTGTGTATGTGTGGTTGTGAATGGGACTCGTAGGCTGTAGCTCGTGTGTGACATGTTGGAGGGAACTTCAAAGGTGAAATAGGCCCAATGCTGGCAGGGACAGAGAGGGGTCTTTGGGGAGTGTGGTGTGTGTGTGTGGATGTGCTTTTGTGTGTACTTAGTGTCTGCGCCTATTGAGTCAGCCCCCATACCACCACCACCCTCCACCCTCCAGGCAGCCCCAGAGGATTCTGGGTACGATGGGCTGACAAATCAATGCCACCGGGCCGGCTAACCGCCGGGCGGCCGAGGCGACGCTACCCGAATAACAAGTGACACGCCATGAGGGTTTAGACACACACACACACGTTCAGACTCCTCACTCACTCCCATAGCGGCAAACACCAAACACTCTCGGTCTGTTCTCTCTCTCTCTCTCCCTGTCCTCTCGCTCCGCCCTCCCGTCACACACACACACACACACACGGTCGCACGTCAACTCTCTCTCTAATGCACGCTGTCACACTCTCTCTCGCACGACGATTCTCTCGCGCGTACGAAAATGAGAGATTCTCTCTCACACACACACACACACACACACACTCTCTCTCCCTCATACATACGCACACACTCCCTCACACACACACCCTCTCACACACACACATTCTCTCTCCCCGCACCACTTCTCGGGCTAGCTCGCCATGGATCATCCTTCCCTAACCCTGGGATAATCTTCACCAGGTCTCCGGGCATTTAGTCTGGCAACACAGTCCACGGATCGGTTGTTGCCCTGCTCACAGTCCCCACCCTCAGCCTGCCAGGTCAGTGGAGAGTCAGTGCAGGAGTCTGGCCCAGGGAATGCACCGGAGGTCTGGTTGAAACCCCACAGCCTTGAGCATGTGCTGAAGCTATTCCTAGTCATGTGCCGGCATTCCTGTTGGTCGAAGGATATGTCTGTCGACGATGACTGGAATGAGAATTCCTGTACGAGTACACCCGGACATATCTGACCTCTTTTCATCTCGTGCGCGGTCTAGACATTCTATCACCGTGTCCTAGAACGGGTTGCCCACCCCCCGGCATCGATCTGTCTGGAACGGTGTGTTCGCCTGACCAAGATGGCAGAGTCAGCACCGCGGTCGGCCGATTGGCCGAACCACATCGTGACATCGCCGGGTTCACAGGAAGTAGACTGGAGCTGGTGCTAATTGTAGGACCAAAAGGATAATATTACCTGCGGGTCCAATCATTCACTCTCCTTCCTTCTCTGTCTCTCTCTCTTTCTTTTTCCCCACCACCCCATCTCGGTCACCCTCCATCTGGAGTTGTCTGCATTTCTTCGTCCATGTCTTTGTCTGTGTCTGTGTCTGTCTGTGTGTTTGTGTGTGTGTCTGTGTGTGTGTGTGTCTGTGTGTGTGTGTGTGTGTGTGTGGGTCCGTGGACATGTCATTAGAGTCGCACATCACACAACCACAGAGGCAGACAAACGTTGTCAGAGCCGGGAGTAAGGCTGTCTCAACGAGTCGTGATGAAAGAGAGTGTGACGCATGGAGGGCTTCGAGGGGAACGAGGGAGAGGGAGACAAAAAGGGAGAGAGAGAGAGAGAGAGAGAGAGAGAGAGAGGGAGAGGGAGAGGGAGAGAGGGAGATAAGGTATGCTGAGACAGACAGCTTTAGGCTGCCAAAAGATTCGAACATGGCGACTTGCGCCGTGCTGGTAGAACTGTACTAGAATACACAAACATACATTTAACCTGTAAGCGTCGCAGCTAATCACTATACCACAGATGAGCGAGTCAGTCACACTTTGCTGCGCGGGAGGGTTATAGCCTAGGAGAGTGCACTGTACTAGGAAAACGAGTTTGTGTGTGTGTGTGTGTGTGTGCGTGTAACACAACAGTGTGAGATTCTTTGTAGGCGGGGGGGGGGTGGGGGGGGTGGCGGTGTATTGGGTTGAAGGAATGTTGAGGAATCTGTGTGTGTGTGTCTGTTTGAAATAGAAAAACGCAGTGTTCTCGTGTATAGGTGTGAACAGCTGTAGATGTCTCATATCCTTCAATCCCCCTATCTCCTGCGCTAAAACAGGAAGTGGAGGATACCAAACACAGGAAACGCAGGCGTGGATGTGTATGCCCTTCCTCTCTGTGTCAGTGCAGTGGCACAGGGTCTGCGTGCTTTGATTAAGGCCTGTTCCCAGACCAGAGATGATTCCGGATCCCCCCTTTCCCACTTCCTACTCATGACCTCATCAGCCATGAAACCTCTCCCCAAATCTGGAGCAATAGAAATGGAGAAATCCCTCTGATTGACCGGATTGCGTCACTGCGTTGGCAGAATTGGCAACACCCATCCAGTTTTGGGACAGACCCACTCAAATGTTGGCAAGGACGGAGATAGTATTCGTATAATTCTATGGAAGGTGCTAGAGTGTCGAGGGAGAGGCCGGGAGGTTTTGAGGGAGGAGCTAGGGTACAAGGGAGGGGGGTGGATGGGGGTGGAGGTTACTCGGGAGAGACCGGGGTTTGCGTGGGAAGCCTCGAGCCTCTGGAGCAAGCCAACGTTTGCCAACGTTTGCCAACGTTTAGACCCCGAAAAATGATGAAGTGGGCTAGTAAACTGCAATTACATCCAGAAGGATCCAGGAGGGTATGGTTTGAAACCTTTCGGGGCCCCTCAAGCAAATCACTTCGTGCCCCAGTCGATGCCCCGCTGTGCTAATGGGAGACGCGGTGAGGAGTGTTTGCCTCGTCAGACCCTGTTCACAAGCGGGTCATTTCCTCTTGTTTCCACAACGTCTGGAGATAAGCCAGGCCTTCTAGGTTGCGAAAGACCATCTTGAGGTTTGAGCAACAGGCTTGCACTTTGCACACGCACACACACACACACAAACAACAGTTCCTCTGTATATTACACTGGCCCCGGGGGCTAGCAGGCACACACACACACACACACACACAGGCTTCTTCTTAAGATCACTCAGGTTATCTTTGTAGACAACAATGTTCGAAAGCCACACGGCTCTCATAATACACAAATGCGAATCCTCGTCTTGAAACCACGAGACAACAACAAAAACATTCATTTATTTAGTCGCTCTTCATTTATTTAGCCCTCACCAGTTAATTATGAATCTATTTATCCATTATTTACCCCCCCCCCTGTTATAAAAGAGATTATCTTGAGATAGCGTGAAGAAACCTCCATGGATTCTAAAGAAAGTGTTGCCTGGCTCAATCGACAAGGGAGAACGCGAGAGAGAGAGATCGTCTGGGGAGTGCTCTAGCACGCTGCACATGACAACCATAGTCAAATCAAAAAGTTTCATGGGAACAAGAGTACGTGGGAGGAGATGTGGAGTGACCTAATTAAAACGGTGGAATCCTGAGAGGAATAAATTAAGAAAACGTCAGTTAGGCCGAGCTGGAGGAGGGGAGATTAAGACGAAGCAGAGAGAGAGAGAGAGAGAGAGAGAGAGAGAGTGGGAGAAAGAGAGAGAGAGAGAGAGGAGAGAGAGAGAGAGAGAGTGGGAGAGAGAGAGAGAGACAGGGAGAGAGAGAGTGGGAGAGAGAGAGAGAGAGGCCAGGCGTTCGTTGTCGGGAGAGCCACCCTGTCTGGTTTACCCCCCCCTCCTTTCCACATCCTCCTCTCTCTCATCCCCCTCTTCCTTATCGTTCTCTGCACACGCGCGACTTGTTTGAGCAGAGTCCTTGTTTTCGTTTCATCTGAAACACAGTTGAACGCAGTGTGTGGGTGATAGTTTTAAGATTTCAAATCTTTGCATGGCAGCGTCCAGCCTTCTCGGGGGTTTTAAATGCTAAACTCAGCAACTGTTGCATAGCGCTGCCAAGCTGCCAGTCGCCACCTGTGTGAGGTGGAAATTGCCTGACAGAGAGAGAAAGAGAGAGAGAGAGAGGAAGAAGAAGAGAAGCTGAGATCTGATGCGATAGAGAGACAAATCAAAGCAGTTAGCGACGGGGAGAGAGAGAAAGCGAGACGAGGAAGCACGATAAATAGTTTGAGAGAGAGAGAGAGACAGAACAATAGAACGCCAACAGCGACTTGAGGATGGAGCCATGCCGACGACACCAGCTGATGTTTTCCTGCAGGAAGTCTCACCCCAGCGGGTGCTGTGCCAGTCACACACAACACCCGCACTCCACAATAGTCCACCCTGGAAGCGGCAAGTGCATCCCTGCTGTTCAAAGAGACACGCTCCCCACGGAGGAGCTCCGTCGCAGAACGCCCCCAAACGGAGCCCGTACAGAGCGCACCCCACGGCGGAGCTCCGTCGCAGAGACACGCTCCCCACGGGGAGCTCGTCGCAGAGACACG
Organism: Mallotus villosus; assembly: GCA_903064625.1. Lineage (NCBI taxonomy): Eukaryota > Metazoa > Chordata > Actinopteri > Osmeriformes > Salangidae > Mallotus > Mallotus villosus. Next base: position 42,549 of record CAEFZP010004305.1, on the reverse strand, counting down.
CTCCCCACGGCGGCGCTCGACGCGTTTGTGGCGAGCCGTGCGGGATGGCAGCCATACGGGTGCTGTCGGACTAGATGTAGCTGGGCAATGGGACAGACGAGGGAGACGGGAGCGGTTGTAATCGTCAACATGGGAGGAGTGGGGGGTGGGAGGGAGTCAGGGGGGCGGAGGAGAAGAGAGAGAAGAAAAAAGGGACATCTGGTGCAACGATCTGTGCGAGTGGAGGACGGGCAGGACGAGTATGTATTTGACATATGCACCACAGCGGCATGTGTGGTTCTTTTCACGTTGAATAATCCAATCAAATGATAGAGGGGTACAGCAGGATTTACGAAGCATGCACTCGGAAAAGCGCTCCACAGAAACGCGCCAGTACACCCAGTCTTACCCTCACGGTTTTAAAAACCCATATCCAGAAGATGCAAGAACTCTAGCAGGATATAACGCAGCCAGTAAACATTCCCGGTATACTTGATTCCACTGCTTAATAATCCACATACTGAGTGTTTACCCTGCTAGACGTGTGTGTGTGTGTGTGTGGTGTGTGTGCGGCTTCTCTACCGCAGTGTGTCGGCGGTGGCGCTGGTGACAACCCAGATATGGCTGGTAGGGGCTTGTCTCTAGGCCATTAAAGCTGTCATGCTTGTTACGCGCCACGGCTAGCAACACGTCAGGCAGACGGCGGAGGTAGAGACGGAGGGTAGGGAAGGAGGGCAGTGAGAGGGTGGGAGGGTGGCGGTGTCACTGGGAGAGACTAGGGGGGGGGTGAAGTGATGGATGCGGGAGGATGAGAAGAGGGGAGAGAGGGAGGGCTGTCACCAGCAGACCGGGGGAAGGGAGGGATGGAGGGATGCAGAGGAGGGAGGGATGGAGGGAGGGATGCTTTTGGAGGCTCGGGGAGCGGCTGTCATCGAAGAGAGAGAGAGAGGGAGGGGTGGAGAGTAGGGGGGGGGGCAGTGGACATGCAAGGGATCCCCTGCAGAGTCAGACAGAGCAGAGTTGGAGTTGGGTCACCAGCGCGAAGCAGCGGAATGGCAGTTGGCATCTCCAACTCTATTTTCATTTACTTCTACCTTTTTGGGGTATTTTTTTCGTTCTGGTTGTTCCTCTCTCTCTCACATACGCGTGAGTCGACTTTGTCGGTTTCACCTGTAAACGTCCACTCTAATCTGGCTCTTCTCAGCCAAGCATTCCTTGTTTGCAGTTTGTCCAACCGTTCTTATGTCCCTACTCTCATTCCTTCTCTGTCTCTCCATGACTTTTTTCCCCTTCTCCCCATCTCTTTTTCCCCCCCCCCACAGTGGCTCTGTTACCTCAGCAATTCACCTAGATGTCTCGGGTGCCCAGTCGCTGTGTGTGGTGTCTGTGTGTGTGTGTGTGTGTGTGTGTGTGTACGCATCGTGTTTCTTTTCCTAGTGACATTTCCGTGCCAGGTGTGACAAATGGCAGGAAGAGCGGAAGCGTTTATTCCCCGCGGTGAGCTTAATTAGCCTATCAGCCGAGCCTGGCACCGGCTTGTTTTGAAAAAGACACACACAGACACACACACATTTACACACACGCGTGCACCTGCGAGCACACACCCACAAGCAGACATAAACACAGACCCTGGCACACGCACACACACTCTTCTATAGAGCAAGGCGACACACTTTAGGAGTAGGACCACATGGCTAATTTGCTAGCGCAATTAAATGCTATCTAAATTACAGCTATACCTCTTTCAGTGCCGAAACCCAGTTTGTCATCCAGGGGGACTCGACTTTGCCCGGTGACTCGCTTTCTCTTTAGAAAGGTTAAATCATTCGCAAATTACAGATAATTTCCTGCAATTAGTGCCAGAAGCGCTTGCGTATGGGCCATACGGGGTCAGTGTGCATGTGTGTGTCCGTGTGTGTGTGGGGAGAGATGGCAGGGGAAGGGGTGTGTGTCGTCGGACAGATGGCCAGGCTGAAAACCACACACCCCTGGCTCGGTACTAAAGACAGGAGCGGTTTTTAAAAGCCTCTGATTCCAAATTGGGGGGGTGTGATGAAAATTAAAATGAGCAATTTTAGTCATCACGGGCGATTTACTTTTTTTTTCTTTCTTCCTTCACGTCCACGTCATGGATGGTTTGTGTGGCCTGTGTGTTTATGTACTATTCAAGCATTCCATGCAGGTGTGAGTAAGAGAAAGGATTCTTTGCCTCAATGTCTTAGGACTATATCCTAACCACTCATTGTGTGTGTGTTTGTGAGTGTGTGTGTGTGTTTGTGCCTGCCCACATCTGTCTTGCACATACACCCTTGTGTTGGTCAAGGGTCTGTGCCAACCTCGACATCTGCAGCTCCGAGAGGTCTGGCTGCCTGGCCGGGTTGGGGTTGGGACGGAGGGAAAGAGGGAAGGAGGGAAGGAGGGAAGGAGGGAAGGAGGGAAGGAGGGGAGGGGAAAGGAGGGCTGTAGATCTGGCACAGCCTAGCATTACTGTAGCCAGGCTGGGGACCTTAGCCCTGGGGCAACTCTGTGACAGGCAGCTGCTAATTATACACACACACACACACACACACAGATAATCCTCCAACACACACCTTTTTGTCCACCCCCACACTCACCCCACACACACACACACACACACACACACATAGACTTGTTTGTCAATGGGCTGTCTGAGGGGTGCTAATGATGTCTTCCATTAGCCGATTCTCTACTCGCTCTGTCGGCAAATTACAAGCACTACTGGCTGCCAGAGAGCCTCCAAGCTGGCTGTGGCCTTGGCACGGCACTTCGCCTCCCGCTGCGCCTCAGGAAATGAATACCCCCAAAAATGTTGCTGATGCGTCCAAATACACCTGGGACACGTCTGGCCTTTGATGCCTATCAGCTGAGGGGTGAAGGTGTGGCAGAAGGAATGTCACGAAAGGTGGGTTGGTCGGGGGGCTCACTTTGCCGTCGTTGTTGTCGCAGTGGCTCGTCGTTCGTTTTTAGGTTTGCGGCTTGTTGAAGTGGAGCGTGTGGCGGTTCCAGTGGGTCGTGGCTCGTCATCGGAGGGATCCCTTTATGGAATTCAAGCCTTTGGCTAGCGGTGGGCTTTGATCTGAAGGTTGAAACACTTTGGAGGTTTTCCAGGGGCTGATGATGTGTGTTGAAGGCTGGAATTAAGACTAGAGAAGGACAAAGTGCTCGACTGGAATAAGCGGTTGCCGAATGACAGGTGTGTTGTAGGAAAAAGCCTTACAATTAGCCTGTGTTACTCACTAGATGTTACCAACCTTAGCGTGGAGCCACAACCTAGCGCTATAATTGGTAGCTTGGTAGCTATTTTAGGACTGTTTGAATCATATTGCTAGCTTGGCTGGATAATGACAGGAACAACCCAGAACATACAGTATCTTACAGCTCACTTGTGGTTCACTTCGTTCTCGATTCCTCTCACCGACGCCATTACACCTCTTTCAACCAAGGTCCAACGACCGCACAGCTCCCTCCTTTCCCCCCCACTCCTTCCATCCCCCGCCCACCCCCTGCCATGTGACCCGAGGTTGATTAAGACAATCCACTTAGTCCAGCCGGGGTGGGGCTTAGCGTTAGCGAGAAGCCGTGGCCCGAGCCCACGGGATTAGGAGTCATGGTTATACGCCACACGAGGTCCCCGCCCTCTCGCATTCTCAGCCCTCAATCCTCAGTCCAAGTTCTGGGAGGGGTAGCGGTGGGTAGAGGGCAGGGATTCTGCCCCCCCAGTCCTCCTTCCTTACCCCCTGGAGGGTCAGAATGCTAGCGCGTCTGTCTGTCTGTCTGTCTGCCAACCAGCTGGTCCAACTGCGCAACTGGCATCGCGGGACGTCCGTTGATGGACCTTGATAGCGTCGCGTGCGCTATAAACAGCGCGTCACGTATTTTAAGTGTTTAAACATCAGGGTGTTTTTTTTCTCGAGTTTTGCCGAAGAAGACGGCCTCTCAGAAGTCAGCAGTAGTCTTACTCCGTGTACACGGTTTTTTCACGACCCAGAACTGACACGGTGGAGTCTTTTGAACGTGACGGCTCGTCGTTAGAAGATCACAGACGCACAGAATCTCCCCTCACGGCACCAACATGAATGATGGAGGTATTCTAAGGGGTTAAAGCGCTCACGTCTTGTCTGACGGAGGCTCTTACCCGACCGGGGATTCCCGTGAACAGACCGTGTCTTCCACTTGAAGCAACACCTGGGACACAGATTTATTGCGCTCGGCGGAGCTTCGTTCGATCATTTGGAAGTTTTAATGATTCCGGTGTCAGAGCGGCAGATTTTATCAGCGGCTTTTCCCACTTGTTGCTGCTAGTTCTGGTGCTTAACTCCTCACCTCTACTCCCCGCCTCACGTATCTCTCTGTCAATCTCAATCTTTTTGTCTCTAAGGGAGGCGACCTGGGCGCTTTTGAGGTTTGTAGGAAGCCTGCTACAGTAGGCGCAATGATCGAAAAAAATTGGCACGTGTGCGATCTAATTAAAGGGACCTCAGCTGCTTGGAGGAAGGCCATTGGTTCTTAGAAAACAAGCTGTTGCCAGGGACTTAAAAGGCAGACCACAAATTGTGACTTACATACGCGAGTTCTTTAAAAATAGTCGAACGAAAAAAGAAACTGTAAGCACATACGGTAAGTGCCTACACGGACGTTTGAGTTTGTCCTGGAAATGGCACGCGCCGCAACATTTGACATGAGACGACTCCAGTTTGAAAGTGCAGGGCGTCTCCGAACATGACATAACGGCGTTCCCCTCTCCAGCTCGTGTCGCGGTCTCGTCGTCTCGGGGAGGTGAGTCGTCCGCGGCTCGTCGGGTTCGCGTGCGCGTCACACGTGTACGGACGCACACGACCCTCCCTCGCACACAGACAACCTTCATCCTTCGGGATGAACCCCGGTGGAATGAATAGACCCTGTATGTAGCCCCACTGTTTGTCCTCTACGGTAGCCATGACGCCGCTGATACAACAGACCAATCCCGGGTCACCTCAAGGGCGAGGTCACTGTGGGGTCGGCGTCGAGTCCCAGCTACGTGGCACGCAGGGGTTAGGAATCCTGGTAATGCTCCCTGTCACTGACATCACACAGTCAAGCGGCTTTTCCCACTGGAGGCACCAGACGCCCTCTCCTCCTGTCATGCAACCCCCCTCCCCTTTCCCCCACCTTCACCCCTAGCCTCCACCCCCACCCCCTCACGTCCTACACACACAACACCCTCCTCTCCCTGTCCCAGCGCCGGACGCTTTTGTGTTGGGAAAACAGGGGCCTCCCTGAGTACTCGGAGTAGCCCATATCCCTCGGATTCACACACACACACACACACGTACACACACACACACTCAAATGTACGCGTCATATACACGCGCACATGCAAAGGATGAGCTGACAATTTCAATATTAGCGTACAGTGCCTAGCAACACACTCGCGCATACAGATTTTACACACTTTCATTCAAACACACACACAGTCGCTCGCTCGGATCTCCCTCGTTTCCCTTCAAAGGCGACTCTGGGAATCGTAGTCTGGAGTCGATCGTTCTCCCACCGCCGCCCATGAGCACAATGCAGAGAGACCCCTGTCTTGGCTCCTTTGATGAGGCTGAAGGGGGGTGATGGGAGGAGGGGGGTGATGGGAGAGCGGCGATGATGTCATATAGCTGGTTCCCCTTTATCTACCTTCCCCTCCCCCCACACATACACACACAACAAACATGCATACTCTCCACACACCCAAACACACACCCGCGCCTTTTATACCCGTTGCCGTGGTGAATGGGAAATCGCATGGCTGTGCAGTTCAATCACTGTCAAGTGTAAAGAAAAAGGTTGGAGGGGTTTTGGGGTGGAGGGAGGGAAGGGGGGGAGGGTAGGGGGGTGGTGGGTGGGGGTGGTGATGGGTCCCGTGCGGAAAATGTTCACAATTCACGATAATGCCTTGGTGTCATTTCACGGACACGGCTAGGCGAGGAGGAGCAGGAGGAGGAGTTGGGTCCTCGCGCGAGCGGAGCGAGCGCGAGAGAGCGAGAGATGATCGCGCTCGAAGAGAGCGAGAGAGGAGAGAGAGCGAGAGTAGGCGAGAGGAGCGAGAGATATCAGACTAGATGCGAGATAGATGTAGGAGTGAGATAAGAGAGAGACAGCTAGGAGCGATCGAGCGATAGAGATAGAGAGCAAGCGGCAGACGTATCGCGCGAGATCAGCGAGAAGAGAGAGAGAACGAGATCACAGAGAGAAATGCCAGCGCTCGAGACGCTCGCTCATCTGCTCTCAGCTATCATCCCTCGATCTCTCGCAAGCTATCCCCTCTCTCCTCTCTCTCTATCTCTCTCTCTCTCTCTCTGTCCTCACACCCCTCAGAGACGCAGAACCCTGTCATGTGACTGGGTCTATACAAAGCTCTGGATGTAATGGTTACCGTGAGTTCATTCTGACAGGGAGGGGAGTGTTGGGGGAGGGAGGAGAGGCGGGGAGGTGTCGAGTTGGGAAGGGAAGGACACGGGGAGATGGAAGGGGGGAGCGGGGAGATGGAAGGGGGGGGAGCGGGGATGTTGTTGAAATCGCCGGTAGCTTCTCGTGGAGTTTTATGGATGCTTTGCGCCCCTGTGATATACACCGTCTGATAGTCACATGACATATAATGAAAACGACTGAGGGGAAAGTACCCACTGGCTGTGAGGAGGAAGGAGATCGAGAGCACGGAGAGAGAAAAGAAACAAGCTGGGGGATTTTCAAAGGAGAAGTGTGGAACAGTAATGGAAGAACGTACTGGAACTGAGCAGGGCAGGATGCAGTAAATGAAAACTCTGAAATACTGCACGTATGAAAATATCGATCCCCCAAAGTAGTGTGGAGAAGTGGCCCGCGATCAGCGAAATCAAAACGTACAAAATGATCCCACTTGAGGTTTCACACTGTGGGCCCTATTTTGACGATCTGAAACGCAAGTATCAAAGCGCAAAGCGCAAAGCGCAAGTGGGCGGGACTCCGGTGCGGTTGCTATTTTAGCAGCGGGATAAATGACTTTGCGCCTGACGCAAATGTAAAAGAGGTAGCTACATTACTAATGGGTGTGGTTTGGGCGTAACGTGCAATAAGCCAATCAGAGCTTCATCTCACATTCCCTTTAAGAGCAGCGCTTGTTCCATGGCGGATTGCTATTATAACGGCGGATTTGCCAGGCGCACGCCAGCGGTTCACAGGAGACGTTCTTGTCAGGACCGTAAACGATAGAGAAGTTACATTGTATGGGAAAGGCAGAGCAGTTTCATTGCACTAAGTTGCCCACTCATGCTGCTCATTCAAATGTAGCCTATTTTGACATAGGGCCTATATATATATATATATTTTTTTTAATTGCTTAGTTCTTAGAATTAGTGTAACTGTTTTTTAACTTAATTTAAGACCCGTAGGGCCTATATATGTTTATTGTTTGCACCTTCCTGCCACAGTAAATTGAAAACCGAATTCTGATTCTGATTCTGATGTGCATGGGAGAAGAAACCTACCCAAATTAGCTTCGGTTAAACAGGCGGGGTAAATTGCCACAGTTGTTACAATTCAAGTTCACATACATACAGATTTCTCATGAACATCTTATTAATCATTGACATGAACGAAATGTAACACAGCTAGCCATACAATAAATCAAAACAATACGAGTTTCGCAGGAAGAATACCCTGGCTTCGCCAGCAGTGCGCACGGACCAAGCTTGCGCCGTTAAAATAGCATCTGAATAATGCGCCATTGTCTTTAAACCACCTTTTCCTGGTCAGTGGCGGAATGGTTTTTCGGAAACCGCAAGATAGCACCAAGAACGTTTGCGCCGGAGCACGCCTCCTTTTTCGCTGAACCGCCCCCGGGAGCGCAAGGTCATTTCGACGTGCGCCCGTGGAGGGAAAAATCCGCTTTGCGCCGAGTGCAAGATAGGAATGATACTTGCGTCACTGACAAAGTCAATTGCGCTGGGTGCAAGATAGGGCCCTTTATATGTGAGGTGCGTGGGCTTTCGTACTAGTATGCTACACTTTCCATGGTTCCATCAGGTCAAATTGCCCTCCAGCAAAGTTCCCAAAGATCGTCAATCGGTCAAATCGAAGGTGTTTGCTGAAAAAAGGAAACGCGTTCAGCCTATCACAGATAAAACAGTCGACCTCCAACGAGGTCGCTCGATCGCTCGTACCCAATCGCCACGCGCTGCCACTCCATGTGACCTCTGAGCTGGTCTCCAACGTGACGCCGGAGAGCCACCGTCGCTCGATCGATCGGCCCCCCCGGTCCTGAGGCAGGGAGAGGGCCCGTGTGAACCCCATGTGAACCCCCGGCTGACCTTTGACCCTTGGGTGTCAGCCCCCCCTCCACCGCAGGCTTGGGAGAGACTGGCACCGAGCTTATCTCGCAGGAAAGAAAGTGTGTGTTTGGTGAGGACAAGGGGTTGGCGGGTGTGTGTGTGCGGCGCGTGTGTCAAATTGTGTTTGCGTGTCTGCATCCATGTATGGGGGTTTATCAGTAAATGGTGGCATGGGAGGCGAGCGCATTATACAACTCTGGATTTTTGGGATTGAATGTGTATGTATGTGAGTGTGTGTGTGTGTGTGTGTGTCTGTCCTGTAATCTCTCCATGTAAGCCTTCCAGATACATCCTAACAATTGGCAAAGGGAAAGGTGGCCACTTTGTAGGACTGACCCCATGCACCACATCTGTTCTCCCCCTCTAGCACGACGACGCCGTTACTTTGTTCCTATGCGAAGGATGCCTGCAAATACCCCCTCTTTGTGTTTAGAGGAGGCCCATTCGGGGGAATCTCAAGTGTCGATAGAATGTAATGACTGTAACGTTCAGTTACGTTTCTCTCGACGACGGCCTAACTTTCACACAGCTGCGACCGTTTTGGTTTGCGTCCTCGACGGACTGCGGTCGAGATGAAGTCGAGGGCTTTGAGACCTTCGAGTGTCTCCTCCCTCACGGACGCGAGCGAGCGATGCTGTCGCGCGAGGGGGCTGAAGGTCTCCATGATCGGCCAACAGGTCGTGGCGCCTGTTGGAAAATCTACCGCCAACGATTGTCTCGAAAACGGAGATTCCCCATCGCATTCGAACAACCCCCCCGGTCGCTTTTATGAGCCTAATGTGATGAGACATCCCTGGGGTAGCATATCTCGACGGGGAATCTTTTTAATGCACGTCTTCTTTTTTTCGTCTTCACGCCAATGATTTGTCTTTTTCACCGTTTTTTGTTGTTCTTCTTCTCTCTTTTTCATCCTGGTGTGTGAAGTTGTTGCTTTTACAGGATGTTGGCAGTTCCCACTTCCCCCTTCTCTTGTTTCTTTTCCTTTTCTTCTTGCTTGATATAGTTAGTTTTCTTGACCAATTTCTACTTGCAGATGCATGCAAAGCCAACGTGGCCACAGAATGAAAAGACAAGAATGTCCACTCGGGTCCAGACACCGAAAAATGTGTAACATTTTTAGCTTTTGCCTTTTTAGAGCCTGGTCTTTTAAACAGAGGGCCTATTTTAAATCCTAAATCGGACATCTACGTGACAGACATCTCAGAGTGGTACATTCCACCGTCTGCAACTGGGAATGTTAGAAACTGACTGACGGAATCAACTGTGAATTCAACTGGCAGTCGTGTGTATGAGGTAAACATTTCTCACTCAAAGGGAATCTGTCTTCAAGAGTCTTCAGGCGCCTTCACCTCTCAGGGGTTCCGATGTCGCTCGGGTGTTTTTCACTCTCACAGAGAGAGAGGGCGCGACGACGTTAGCTCGCCCCGCGTAAACACCTTCCTCCATTGAAAGCTTTTCACGGGTGTGTGTGGGTGTGTGTGTGTAGTTTGTGTCTGCTTGTGCACGTGTGTCCAGTGTGTGTGTGTGTGTGTGTGGATGTGCTTTTTTTTCTTCCTTTCTTTGTGTGCGTATGCATACATTATAGGAATATGTGCGTGTCTGAATAAGTAAAATTGCGTCTTTTTCGGTGTATTTGTGTGTGTGGTGTGGTGTGTGTTGTAAGGCTGCTGCCGTATTGTGATGTAGCCCCATACAGTGCTGGTTGATTGACAGCTCTGTTTTCCAAGGCTATAGCCTGAGTGCCAGGCGTAGGGCACAGTACAGGAGAGGAGCCACGCATACCAAAACCTAGCGGCTCATTCAACGCCACCGCTAACCAGGCCTGCTGGCACACACACACACACACACACATACACATGCACATACCCATACACACACACACACATACACACACACACACACACACACATACATACACATATACACATAACACACATACACACACACACATACACATATACACACACACACACACACACACACATGCACATACCCATACACACACACACACATACACACACACACATACATACACATATACACACACACACACACACATGCACATACCCATACACACAACACACACATACACACACACACATACACACATACACACACACACACATACACATATACACACACACACACACACACACATGCACATACCCATACACACACACATGCACAGACACACTCATGGACACACCCATACATATATACCCGTACACACATACATACACACACACACATTCAAAGAACCAGCTTTTTTCCAGTCAGTCCGGAGAATAAAAGAAAGAAAGAAAGAAAGAAATGGAAGTGAATGATCGAGGTTGCGGGGAGGAGAGAGCGAGAACGAGCCGTAAAGTGAGATAGATAAAGAGTGGACAGACAAAAGGTAAACGTCTCCACTGCGGGCCCAGCTTTGTCACATTTGCAGTTCTTTGTTCACAAAAGGATCCACAGGTCGCGCAAGTTTGTTTCCTCCTCTAACAGCGGCACATCAAACGCATTCCAGAACGTCGTGTGTCCCTTTGTGAAGAGAGAGAAGAGAGACACGGCGAGCTGAACTCCACCGCTAGCTGTCCCGGCTCCCGAGCAGAGCTCCGTGGAACGCCGTAAAGTACCCAGCGGCTGATAGGAAGGCAGCGGGGCCTCCGCGGAAGCCCTCCGTCGGTTTCCCGCGAGGGCGTCTGGTCACGCCCGAGTCGTCTGCCGCCTGCTCTGACAACACGGCGTGGTGCGTGTGTGTGTCTGACGGCGTGCGTGCGTGCGTGCGTGCTCGCCTGTCTCCCGGTATGTGTATTACGTGCGCGATACGCACAACCGCTTGCTCGGGGGAGATCATCTCCCTCCAATCCAGGTCATTTTAAGAGCTCTTAAGCCGCCTGGCGTGGAAGGGAGAGGGGAGAGGAGAGAGGGGTCCTAACTGATGCTGCCCTCGGTGCTCTCTGATCCCCACGCTGGCTGGCTGGAGCACCTGTGAGGTCACGGGGCAGCTGACTGCTGATGCTAAGCAGATGAGCGCCCCGGCTGGTGACACGTGGCGGTTATGTAGGCTAAGAACCCGTTCCGATACTCCGGGAAGGCGCCCTTCCCCTCGAGGGAGCTGCTGCTGCATAGGACGTGGTGCGCCGTGTGGATAGGGGGATCGTCTGCTCTGGGTTTCCCTTGAAGAGAGTGGTCGCGAGTAGCGTTACGTAAGAGAGAAAAAAGAAACGATCCAGTCGCCTTCCGTCGATGTGCTTCCCGTCACCGTGTCTAAAAATAAAACCTTCTCTTTCGACAATTTGCCGCGTCCGACGTGTACCTCGCCCTGTCTCGATTCTCCCTTTTTTTGTCATCGAGGCAGCCACCGAAGGTGTCACGACGTCAGGTAGGGCCCCGTTCAAATACTGCAGACACGTCCCCTTCCCTTTCTCCCTTCCTCGAGGGAGTGGCCGCGCGGGCCTTCTGTAAGTAGGGCAGGGCCCCGTTTCAATCCTGCAGACACACGCCCTTCCCTAATCTCGGATGGACGCGCGAAGGCCCAGAGTCCTGCTCTGCGCTGTGATCTTCCCCCAAAGGAAAGATGCACAGAGTTATTCAAAGACGGGTCATCCAGACGCGGCCATCTTGGATGCCTTCGAGAGGCTGAAGGATTGTAATAAGTATTATGATTATCCCGTGTCATCGGTATAATCTGGGCCGTGGTAATCTCTTCCTAAAGTACAGTGCTACGGTCTTGTTAAGATCCAGGGTTGGTTTGCACCTCACTCCCACCAGGCGGGGTCAATATAGCTGTTGCATAATCATCTCGAAGTGATTACTTAAAGTGCTGTGTTTATCTGTGTGTGTGTTTGTGTGTGTGTGTGAGTGAGGGAGAGAGAGAGAGAGAGAGAGAGAGAGAAAGAGAGAGAGAGAGAGCATCACCTTTTCAGTTAGCAGCATGCTTTTATCCGAAGCGTGGTCCAAAAAAACTAAGTGCAACATATTATCAGGAGTGGCAGTAGACAGTTGGAAACTCTCTCCCGGCATCACAACATCACGACAGTTCCGCGGTGAGGAACAGTCCGTCCCCGACGCGCCGCGACGACGACGCCACTTAAGGTCAACCTCACGGATATACGCTCCGTGTTCTGCGTAAGCGGTGGATGTTGGCGCTAGCCAAGGGGGGGGTAGGTAGGTTTCATCAAACGCGGCCGGGACACGTCCCACACACACTTTCTGAAAAAGGCCAATCTGCTCCCTCCCACACACACTTTTCAACGAAAAGAGAGAATCATATTTCAACGGCCTCATCCTCCGTTATTAAAGCTGTGTCCCGCCCGCACTGGGAAACAAACCTGCGCCCCTCGTACCTAGCGCACGCTCTCGTGGCTTCACGTGTGTGTGTGCGCTCCTCAATGCACAGTGAGTGCATTCATTGACTGTGTGTACTGGATCAGTGGCTGCTGTGCCGACATGCAGCCAGCTTTAAATAGAAGTAACTGGCCTCACAGACTCACTATTAAACTGCTGCAGGTGAACAATAGAAGATGGGAGTTCAACTATTTCGCCCTCAAGGGAGCAGGGGAGGAAGAGACGGAGGGGGGGAGGAGGGAGGGGGTGGACTCAGACAGGTGTTGAGAGAGAGATAGGAAGGGGTTAGAGATGGAGAGTGAGAGAGAGAGAGAGAGAGAGAGAGAGAGGGGAAGAGAGAGAGATAGAGAGCGGGGGGGAGAGAGAGAGAGAGGAGACAGGTGAAATATTCCCCCCTGTGGCAGAGGAAATGAGGAAAAGTGGAGTGGGCGGGGGTGCGTGTGAGAAATGGACTAAACCATCCCTGGAGGGGAGGGGTTGGTGGAGCCTGTAGGCTGTATCTACCTGTGATGGACGATGCAAACGTTTATCCACCCCCCCCTCCGTGCCCCTCACTCTTTATCTGCAGCTGGTTCTCCTGCTGAGCTACTGACGACTGGGGCGCAATGTGTGTGGTGTGTGTGTGTGTCTGTGTGTCTGTGTGTCTGTGTGTCTGTGTGTCTGTGTGTCTGTGTGTCTGTGTGTCTGTGTGTCTGTGTGTGGTCTGTGTGTCTGTGTGTCTGTGTGTCTGGTGTCTGTGTGTCTGTGTGTCTGTGTGTCTGTGTGTCTGTGTGTCTGTGTGTCTGTGCTTGCGACGGCGTGCCAGGCAATCCGGTGCCCCGGCTTCCCCAAAGCTAACCTGGGGGGGGAAGACGGCTCCCCGCAGGCGATCGATATCCCCCACCCCTCACTCCCTGCTAATAAATCTGCGCCCCTGCCATTTCCTGGCCGGGAGGCCGCCAGACTGCGCACAACACACACACACACCACACACACACACACCCTAGAGAGTCGACACCAAAAGAGGAGAGGCTCAGCTACGGAACCCCTTTTACCACCAGAGAAACCACGGAGGGAGGAAGAGAGGGGTGAGGGAGGAAGGCAGAGAGAAAGGAGGAGAGAGCGTGTGTGGGGTTGGAGGGGGGGCTGTTGTCAAAGGAGGGAGGTTGAGGGTAGAGGGAGGGAGGCGAGGAGTGAGGATCGAGAGCAGGGATGAGTGGAGGTGGAGAGAGAGAGAGCGAGGGAGAGAGGTATAAGGTACAAGGAGAGTGTGAGGGGGGAGACGGACGCGTGTTGGGTCGAGATTCCGACGAGAGGAGACCGAGAGGGACCGAGAGGGACAGAGGAAAGAGAGAGTGGGCAACAGAGAGACGGGTGGACGAGCGTAGAGACGAGCGAAAAGAGAAAACGAGACACGCGACGAGGCGAACGGCGGCCATCGAGCCAGAGGTAGAGAGAGAGAAAAGAGGCGTCAAACGACGTATCCGATCTCCGCGATTTCTTTCCCGCCTCCGGGAGTCACACGTTGTCTTATTGTCGCGTGCAAACTCACCGCAAGCCACGTCCAACTGATTGCTTTCAGACAGCCCGGAAAATGAGTGTTGTTTAAGCCTGTTTGCTCCGGGGCAGAATGGGTAGGTTTTCAAAGAGGAACACGTGTGAAGATGAAGACAAAGATGCGTGTGTGTGTGTATCTGTGTGTGTGTGTGCGTGGTGTGTGTTTGTTGTGCCATTCCAACTGTGTTCTCTTCCTCCCTGTCTTTCATAATAGAACCCGAAACGGAGATATCCGTTTCTCCGGGGCAAACACATGCTTTTTTGTCTCCTGTGTGTTTACCTCACACACACACACACACACACACACACACACACTGTACACACAGTTAAACACATACATCCCTCACACACACACACACACACGTGCACACACGCACCTCACCTTCTCAAAACGGTCGGTGGCTAACGTCCTGTGGATTAGCACACCCCGAAAAGCGCTGTCTCTTTGTAAACTTGGCATGGGGAGGGCAAGAGAGAGAGCCTGGGGGGGGGCGAGGGAGGAGGGGGGGGCGGTGTTCTCTCTAGGTGATCAGTAGCCGTAAGCAACGGTTACACGGAGGATTAACAGGCCCGGCTTTCACTCTCACACCAGGGCTCAGACATGGTCCCCTTGAACTGTGGTGGGGAGGAGGAGGAGGAGGAGGAGGGGGCGGAGCGGGAACAGGAGGAAGGGAGGAGAGAGGAGGGGAAGGGACGAGATGGAGGGCTGGGTGGGCGGGCGGGTGGGTGGGGGGGGGGAAAGAAGGAGGGAGAGACACAAACGAGAACGACGGGTAGGCGGGGTCGCGGCGGAGCGGCCATGAGAGGAATTTAGGGAGAGAGGGCATAGGAGGAAGGAGGAGAGAGGGACAGGCCAAGCAGGCCTGACCGGATCTGGGTTCGAGAAGCTGGGTCCCCGCCAGGAGAGGGAAATGAAGACGAGATGAAGAGAGGAGGAAGACAGGAGGCCATGCTCTTCGCTCGCTTTCTCTTTCCCCCCCGTCTCTCCTCCCTCCCTCTCTCTCTCTCGCTCCGTCTGTCAGTGTCAGCCCCTCCGCCACTGTAATCGCTCTGGCGCGAGGCGTCGGCAGAGAGGAGCGGCCCGATAGGCTGATAGCAGAACTGGTCCACGGGGTGGGGGGAGGCGTCGCCATACGGAAGCCTCCGGTCTCACAGCAGCCTCTCTCTCTATCGCGCGCCCTCTCTCTCTCTCTCTCCATGTCCTGTTCGCCCGTCTCGGCTCCCCGTGCCTCCTGTCTCGCGTCTCCTCCCCCCATCTCGACCCCCTTCTGTTCCTCCCCGTCTCTCTCGCCCCCTCGCCCTCCTTTAATTCAGCCGTGCTTTATTCGGCCTAAACGACGAGGATAAACAGCGAGTAGCCGAAGCGGTTCGCCGCGAAGGGGACCCGAAAACAACGTATATAATTACGAGCGCGGACGTCGATCAAGCGGGAAAAGCGATTGATATAATCACACGCCGGGAGAGAGAGAACGTGGAGGGATGGGAGGCGTGTGTGTGTGTGTATGGGGAAGGGGTGGGGGGGGGGAGGGGCAGGGTGTGGGTATGTGCCGAAATAGAAAGACATATCAAAGGATGTCAGTCATAAAGATAGGCTCGGGTTTGACAGACGCACGCTCGGTATTACTATCATTACATGTGGTGGAGTATTGAGCACTGCAAAGTTCTGGGGGGGTTTGCTTACAGCACCGTCACCGAGAGAGAAGGCAGAGTCATTTAGAGAGTCGTTTAGCTGGTTCCTTTCCCAGTCGGTTTGGTCTTTATGTTTTCATGTCCCAGTGTTCCATATGTGTTTTAAGAAGAGTGGTCATTTGATTGACTGTAATTAGTGACTGGACAGCAATGCTGGTCTGAGAATATGTCCTCTCTCGCAAAATGTCTCTGTCTCTCTCTTTATTTCTCTGTACTGGCTGGAAAAAAAAGAAACAGCACATCAAGTGCCTGGCATGTTGTGAGCTCTATTTCATCAGCATCCTTTTGCTTCTCTCTCTCTCTCTCTCTCTCTTCTCTCTCTCTCTCTCTCTCTCTCGCTTTCACTCCCTCTCTCTCCCTGTCTCTCTCCTTCTCTCTCTCTCTCTTCGCTCCCTCTCTCTCGCATGCCCTTCCGTTCCGGTGCGTCGGGGAGCATTTTGCCGGTGCGAGAACGAGCCGCTCTTCCGAAGTCGCCGCCCGCATGTGTCAACACTTCCTCACCTCGCCCACCTCTCATCTTCCCTCTCCCTCTCGCTCTCTCTCTCTCTCTCTCTCTCTCTCTCTCTCATCCTCCCTCTCTCTCCCTGTTTCTCTTCCCAGCCCCAGCCCCCCCCTCCTCCCTCCCTCCCTCCCTCCCGGCCCACTCTGCCGGAAAAGACAGGGAAATTGTACTTTCAGGCGAGTGTGTGGCTCGGAGTCTGTAAACACACACACTCTCTCACACGCGCACGCACGCACAAACACACACAAATAACGGCGTAGGCATACACTGCCTCGCAGTCACACGCCAACCCGTGTTGTGATTCCATCACGTCAGCTCTGGAGAAAGCCAAATTGGAGAGCGTGGGCTGGCACAGGCAGCCCCCCCTCCCCTCACCCATGCACACCTTCGGTGCTCGTCGCTAACCTGGTTACGGAGCGACGGGCACGTCGGCCCGCAGATTAATTGAAATGTGTCGAATCTGATGAGTGCGTGAGAGCACGAGGCTCCCCTCAGCCTTTCTCCGTCTCCGACACACACGCGCACACGCGCACGTGCGTGCCGTCACACTCTGGTCTCTCTTTGCCCCGGCTCCCGTCGCCTCCAGTTTAAGCTCCTTGTTGTCCTCCAACACAGACACACACCCACACACACACACACCACACACACACACCTACACACCCACACCTTGTTGTCCCACAGTCAATACTGCTCCCGCCGCCTCATTTCATGCCTCTTGGTTTTGTTAAACCCGGCCTGGTAATACAGACCGTGTTGATTGTTAATCTGACATTTGATATGCGCCTCACTCACTGACTCTGATCTGTTGTGCTTGTTTGTCTTTCCCTCCACCCCCTCCTCCTCCCCTCTCTCTCTCTATCTCTCTCTCTCTTTCTCGCCCTCTCTCTCTCTCTCTCTCTCTCTCTCTCTCTCTACCTCTCTCTCTCTCTGCAGGACGGGTACTACTCCCACAAGCCCAAGGAGAAAGTGCGCGTGGACAGCAACAACGAGAACTCCGTCCCCAAGGACTTTGAGAACATCGACAACAGCAACTTTGGCGCCCGCTCGCAACACCACCGGCAGACCGCGGGGGGCGCCGCCGGCGGCAAACAGCACCGGGAGCGCCTCCAGGAGAAAGCCCACGCCCAGCAGCAACAACAACAACAACAGCAACAAACCCGGAAGGACAACTCCGCCCCCAACCTGAGCAGGAGCTCTAACGAGGTCCTCCAACACGGCCGCCACGCCTCCGTCGGCAACGCCACCAGGGTCCGGCAAGGCGGCGGCGTCCGCGGCGGTGCGGCGGAGCGTCAGCGCCCGTCCCAGACAGCTGCGCCTCGTCACCCGGAGCCGTCGCAGCACAGGCACCAGCACCCCCACAGGCGGCAGGCGACCACGGCCCCGCCCGAGGCCGTGTACGACCAGCCGCCCAAGTGCGAGATCAGCGGCAAGGAGGCCATCTCGGCCCTGTCCCGGGCCAAGACCAAGGAGTGCCGGCAGCAGGTCGCCGAGGTGTACTGTCGACACAAAGAGGGCCAGCTGATGCCGGAGAAGGTGACTCGTTACTGCCCCCTGGAGGGTGAGTGTATAACGAGCGTGGCGCTATTTGCATAATCGTAGAATTGCCCATGGGAAAACATGTCTCTGTCTCTGGGAACTTTGGGATTGGGATTGTATAGACGTCGACAGAATCAGAATCAGAGCTTATCAGAATCAGAATCAGAAAGGGTTTTAATCGCCATGAAGGTTTGCACAGACAAGGAATTTACTTTGGCAGGAAGGTGCATACATGAAGAATCCTATAAGTTTAATGTATGCACCTCCCCAGTGTGCAAACCTTCATGGCGATTAAAACCCTTTCTGATTCAGATTCTGAACAGATGAGTCTGTTCGTTCACCCGCTGTGCATCTGGTGTAATCATGGTGTTCCCCTTTCTGGGAAAGATCTTGTTTTCTGTAACCGACATTTCAAAACTTTCAGTATGCTGGATTTAATTTCCATGCGAGCTTCATGCAGGAGTCTGTGTGGTTACAGAAACAGCTGTGGTCATCAAGTTCCCACCGAATAACATGGTTTTTCCATCTCTGTACAGTATGTCAGTGACGTGTGAATGTTTGGTGAAGAATTGTCGTTTTTTGTGAGAGAAATACAATATGCCTTTAGAGGGATGAGTGGTCAACCTGAGTGAGTTCTTCCTCTCCTAATAAGTTCGATTCATAGCACGGTCTCGCTCGGAAATGGGTTTTTCTCCTGATGACAAATTTGCCGGAGAAAATGGGAGACGCTCTTTGTATTACACCAAATTGCCATCCAATTTTCATTTTGTTCAGACGAGCTGGCCACACATGCACGCACACAGGCAGATAAATGTACAACCACCCAACCGTATATACAACTTTACACACTTTGTTTACGCACACACACATATTCACGCACACACACACAGTTACATTGACACATACCCACCCACGCACTCTCGCACACACTTTCCCAAGCAGAATGGCTGAACATCTGCAGCATGGCAGTGTGTTCCTGTAAACAAAATCGGTGAGGTTTGCCACCATCAGTGGGCCCCACGCCTCAGCAACTGTGTTTAAAGAAACGGCACACACACACACACACACACACACACACTCAGGAGTGGAGGGCATACGGAGGGAGGAGAAAGCCAATGGAAGATTCCTCGGACATATGGTCTCTCCTGGTCAGACTGTCATTCACACAGTCGCCCCACGAGCACACAATGACTTTGCGTCCGTGCGGCTTCCATTGCTAGCTAGCTCTTCTTTTCTCTTTTCCCCCGGCAAACAGCAAAAGTATTGCCTGTCAATGACTAAGCTTCTGTCGTCTTGCCAGGCGACTCACCAGCCCACTCAAACTGACACTTTGATCAAAGGAGACAGAGAAATTGAAAAGGGCTTTGCCCCAGTGGCTGGTGTGTAACAACACGACGGCTAAATTAAATCGCTTTTTTATTTTTTTACACGCGGTCTGTCTGCCCGAATTTTGTTATCTTCTCCCTCTTCCCTTTCTCTTCTGCCCCCCCCCCTCTTCCCTTTCTCTTCTGCTCTTCCCTTTCTCAAGTTCTGTCCCCCCCCCCTCTCTCTATCGCTCCCCTTCCTGCTATGCTCCAATTTGAATTTGCAGCATAAACTTTGTTAGCTGAGTTGGTACAATCAAATGCTACAAATTAGATTTCATCTGTATTCCGTCCTTGAATCTCTTCTTTGGAGTTAGCATGAAACTGGAGTTAGCATAAAGCTGCTAGCAACCAGGCCTTGCTGGATGTGAAGGGATTGTGTTTGAACATCTCCATATGCTACTTTGGTTACCAGCTAAGCTAATGTCTTTCTGGCAACGCTAAGTGGCTATGGTTCAGAAACAAAACTGGCATCCGCTACAGAAAGTATCCACGCTCATTATCTACGTACAGTAACAGCCAGTGAAGAACCTATTACGGCCCCAATTTCCCATGATGCGTATCATACGAGTTCACATCCATCGAATCAGTGTTCATTTCAACTTTGCTCGAGGCTTTCTTCGATACACTGCGTCAGGGGTGTCAGTTTGTTTTCAGATGTGGGTGGCGGGACGGCTTTTTTTCCCCATCTACAATCGAGGACACGGCCGTTGAATATAATCTCCTAAATAAAAGTGGGGGACGACGACAGGTTTTCCGGTTTTTTGTGATGAAAACCTGTGCCCCTGCTCTGCATTCACACGATGTCTAATACATCATTAGGGTCGTAGAACAGTTCGGTGGTAAGATAGAGGGAAGGTTAATGTTGCAAATCTTATGTGGCATCCTCCCTGGGCCTTTAACTTCACCTCACATACAGTACAGCTCACGACGTGTGCTGAATGAAAGGACTTGGCCCTGGAGGACCATTTGCCACAGACTGGTACGGTAGCATAAAGTATGTACGTTCCCCTCTCTCACTCTTCTCCTGCGTGAGGGATTTATGGCGTCGCCGAAGCTACGCAAGTTGATGGTGGGGGGGTAGGTAGGTACTTGATTCATTCCAAGAGGATACTGCAGCGTTTCAGCAGTCCAGATAAAAAGAAAGAAATCAAGATCAAGAAGAAATACAATATTTTATACGAACAGATCAACAGGCTAACCTATACAAAATACACAGCGCTGCACATGGGGAATAAAACAAATAGCACGCACACAAACACATACAAAACGAAACAATCGAACGCAGGTGACACACCATACAGTCACAAATAGCCACGCTGTACAATGCTACACAGCATCGCTATGCAATAACAGCACCATGCGGTAACAACAAGGACCACGTGGACTATCTGCACTGCTCCCTCGGGGAGCCTCTCTGCTGCTGACAAACAGCTCTGCAGCTGCACCAATCGCGGCCCGCCCGACAGATCGTCGACCCACCTAGGAGACCTAGGGGCCTTCCACCTGCCTCTACCCCACCTTCTCCCCCACACCGCTCCAGCCTCAGCTGCTGAGAAGGTGGGGTAGAGGCAGGTGGAAGGCCCCTACACTGGAGGAAGAAAAGAAAGAAGAAAAACAGCATCCTCGACGCGCTGTGCTCCATCCAGGGCCATCGGGAGGTCGCCCCTCTGGATTGGATGGAGGACGGGGTCGTCCACTGCCACGAGAGGCGGGGGGAGGCGAGACGCACGGAGGGTCCATGAAGGCGGCAGAAAGAGTCCTTCCACATCCCAGGGAGCCTTTCAAGGCTCGGGTTGAAGAGGAGCTGGAGTGCCTCCACACAGCTGGAGCATGGCTCCTTAGCGCTCTCGGGCTCGTGTCGTCAAGGCAAGGCCACCTTGCCCCCTCGCGATGCTTCTCCCGCTCTCTGTGTCTTCACTTGGTTGGAGGGGGGGAGGACAGGGGCGAGGGTCGAGGGGGGAGGGGGTGATGCGCCGCGGGTCGTGGCGGCGGACGAGAGAGGCGACAGCCGATGAGGGAGAGGGTGTTTCGAACGGGGAACGGGTGGAGGGGGAGACGCGAGAGTTGGGAGGGAGGTGAATGTGGGATGCTAGGGAAAAGCGGTTCGTAAGATGCGATTTTGGAGTTCAGTATCGTATCGTTTCCCTCCAAAACCAAGAAACATGTAGGCTTTACTGTAGGTATGTAGCAAAAGGAAATTGGACATATAGACAGAATTGGTTTCCCAGTTGTCTCTTTGTCACACACACACACACATTACACTGTAGTGCTCATTAGTTCAGCCAGATAGCATACCAGCCGCTCAAAGTGCTTTGTGAAGCGACTGGCCAATTAACTCTCCTGCAAAGCAAACCAGTGAACCTTCATAGACGGGCACCAATTACTGTTCAATCTGAACACACCACACACACAGACACACACACATACACACACAACCATTCCCGACACTGTCAGACATACATACACATGAATAGCCGTGCTGAAATTATCGCGCTCTAGAAAAAACACAATGTAGAAAGGGAGTTTCAGAGCGGGGGCGTTGACTGACAGCGGACATGTCCAATCAGAGTCACCCAAGCACGTCCGTTCCCCCCCCCCGCCCTCGTTGTCAGACACCTAGATGAAGACGTGTTGGACAGTCGCCCCTTTCAATTCGAGTGATTGACACGGGGCCATGACCAATTGGAGGTGGCAGACCGTGTCATTTCTCCCCGCCCCTGTTGTTAGCCCTTTAAGTAAAGACACGTTGGACAGTTGCCCTCCAATTCAAATAATTACAGGGAGCTCTTTGTTCAGAGTGGAGCCTCCAGGGTCTGCCTCACCTTAGAGTCAGCTCACCCATCGGGGCAGGAGAGACAGCACCTGCCCACCCACCCGACACCAGACCTTACTGTAACTTCCCGCCCTTCCCGAGAACACATAACTGACATTGTCCTTTCCTCCTCCCCCCGTGGCCCCCTGGGAATTGCAGTCCATTCCCAGCCAGAGTCTGGATTACAGTCATTATCTTCGAGGCAAAGCCTCTCTGTCTGTCAACAAACACGGGCTGTCTTAATAAAAAGCCGTCTGCTTTCTGTAAATGCCACTGTGATTCCAAACGGGTCCGGGGAGAACGAGCGACAGCCTATCCAAGAGAAGCCTATGTGGACTTCTCCTGGGCGGTTTCCATGCCAACAGCCATCGCCGACGAGTACAGAGAACCGAGTGTGCCGGGAAAGAGGAAAGTCTGTTTGTGTTTAGGTTTAGTCGACTCTGCGAATCACTTACGTGTCGGTGTTATTCTTTTAACTAGGACTCCGGAGATTACGGCTCTTGTTTTAATTCGACGCCTGGTTTCTCGGCGAGGGTGGGGGAGCGGGGGTGGGGGGGGGAGACGAGGGGTGTTCTCGTTCTCGTCGGCTGTTGTTCTGTGTCAAACGAAAGGGTTTTTTACCTCACGTTCTCGGCCCAGGAGGAGGAACCGCGATCCACTTCTCTGCTGCAGCCTTTGCGCCCGGCGGCATCGGGTTATAGGATTCTTGTCAGAGCGAGAGGACGGTATTTACGGCGCCTGTCGCGTCGGCTGGCATAGTTAGGATTCAGTCCATTTGGGGAACGAGCCGGGCTTTTATTCTCGCGGAAAGGCTCCTGTTACACTCTATAGACGTGTGTGTGTGTGTGTGTGTAGATTTCGACACCTAGGTGTGTGCGCGTGGCTCGATTGGGCCGTGAGTGAAGTTAACTCCGTGTGTGTCCTCTCGCCCCACAGGCAAAGCCAACGCCAACGTCCAGTGGGATGAGGACTCGGCCGAGAGCGTGCCGCCGTCGCCGGTGAGGATCGCCTTCGTGCTGGTGGTGCACGGCCGCGCCTCGCGCCAGTTCCAGCGCCTCTTCAAAGCCATCTACCACACCTCCCACTTTTACTACATCCACGTGGACCAGGTGAGGCGACCACACGCCGCCGTCAGACCGCCACGAACCCCAACGGCAGGCGGTGTTGAGACGGCTGCCGTCAGCCGCTGTCTTCCACCTCGCTCCTCACCCTTTTGATTTGCTCTCTGTTGTGGGTTTTTCCGAGGCATTATTTATTGATACGTTCGCTTATGCATTCACTCGTGGATGCAAAGTAGCTCCGCAAAATAAGCGATGCAAATTCCAATCTCGACAAACACCGAAATTTGTATGTGTCACGACGTTTCGAGTCTCCTGCGCTCTCCCTCCGTTTAGGGTAATTTGTTCACACTCCCCCTCTTTTCTGCTCCTCCTCTTCCTCGTCCTCTCCTCTCCCGTCTTCCTCTGTCCTCTCCCTCTCCTCTCCTCTCCTCTCCTCTCCTCTTCCTCTCCTCTTCCTCTCCTCTCCTCTTCTCTTCTCTTCTCTTCTCTTCTCTTCCTCTTCCTCTCCTCTTCCTCTCCTCTACCTCCTCCTCCTCCACGCCCCAGCGTTCCAACTACCTCTCTAGGCAGGTGCAGGCCCTGGCCTCCAAGTACGCCAACGTGCGCGTGACGCCCTGGCGCATGGCCACCATCTGGGGCGGAGCCAGTCTGCTCACCATGTACCTGCGCAGCATGGCCGACCTGCTGGCCATGAGGGACTGGAGCTGGGACTTCTTCATCAACCTCAGCGCCGCCGACTACCCCATCAGGTGAGGCGGGGGAGGGGGGGGGGATTTACGGGGGAGGATAACCAATGAAGGGAGATGGGGGATGGGGGATTTCTGGAGGGAGGGGGAAGGACTGACTGCCCTATTAGGGGACAGGATGCTGGACTGACCAGATGATTGTGTGAAGGAGTTTATAGGCTTGTTTGCCATTAAGAAGGTGAGACTAGTGTAAAGTTTGCCTTTAAGGTGGCGAGTGTTTTCTAAATAACAGTAGTACCGCTGATTACCCAATCAGGTGACAATGAAGAGACAGAGGAGGCGGGGTATAGGGACTGACTGCCCTATTAGGGGACAGGATGCTGGACGTCAGGGATCCCACTTTCTGCCACAAAAATACAGGTTACTTTCCTGAACAAAAACTATCGACGGCTGTTGCATATATACTGACGAACTGTTTACCTTTTCCAAGTCACACAGAGACTACCTTTTAAGGGAAATCTATACGCAACCAATCTCCTGGAAGTAACTGTGGACTAAACAAAGACCAACAGTGATACTTTGAACCTGAACCAATCAATCGCGAGAACCTTTCTGTCTCCATCCAGCCTATTCACACAGTTCCTGAATCTTGTTTCCTTCATTGACTTAATTGAAGAGGTTACATGGTGAAGCGATCGCCACTTAATTGCTCTCAGTCAATAGCTATTGACTTCTCCAGCCCGTGCGGCCGTCGGTGTGTTTGTCCGGCCTTAAAGGTGCCGTTGTTTTGCTCTACTCACCCGTCCCTTTAAGAGCCCTGAGTCATTAAATGCCCCCGAAGTCCAGCCGAGATGCGTGACGTCATGGAAATGTCCTGGTTTGAGTTCGAACCGACAGAGCACGGGCCCTACGAAGGATCGACGGCCAATTAAAGCGACCGGTGTGGCGGTTTCACCTGTTGGGCCAGATGTTCAGGGGCCGTGTTTGCCATCGGGGCACAAGAAACTGGAGGGACCGTGTCAACGGCTCGAGCCAAGATGGAGATCAGTGATATGGACGGCGTTGTTTATGTGTTTCCTGTTGCCCGCGTGGGGTCGGTTTATAGACAGATTCGCAGGCCTGTGGTGTTCAACGTGTCAGGGGGATGTCGGTCTTTTCCGGAAGAGCGTGTTTCTGGCATACGGTCGTGAGCTTGGAGGGTAAATGGGATGGATAGATGTGTGTGTGTGTGTGTGAGTGCATGTGTCTGTAAGGTCCGCTTGTCTGTCCGTCCGCCTGTATCTTGTTGGCGCGTGTGTATTTGCATGAGTATTTGCATGTGTGTCAGTGTGTGTGCGTGTGTGTTTCCCTCGCCCTGTCCGTCACTTCTCTCTCATGCGATCTGCGTCGGGGGTTGATATACAGTCATTGAGGAAAGAGCCGACTCCGCAGCTTCAGATCTCCGTCTGTTGGGAGACGAAGGGAAAGAGGGAGAGAGTGACAGCGGAGGAGAAGAGGGGAAAAGAGAGAAGGGGAGAGGGGGAGAAGGGGGGGCTGAGCACCGTAAAAAATAAAAACATTAAATTGACATAAATCCCATGTTTGTGTCATTGCTTAGTAAGCATGTTTGAATCCCAACTTGCAGTTTTGTGATTTAATAGGGATTAGCGTGCAGTCGAGCCCACATCTAAACACCTGAATCATGACTTGGCTGTTTGGCACCGACAAGGATCCTATCGTTTTTACAGTAAAACAATCCCATGCACCGAATACTACTTTACATTCAGAACATCTACAGTAAGTTTACGGCCTCCAATTCAAACATGAGCTGGAGCCTCTAAATGGGCCTCTTGCTGTTATCCATCCATACATCCATCCATCCATCCATCCATCCATCCATCCATACATCCATACATCCATCCATACATCCATACATCCATACATACATACATACATACATACATACATACATACGTCCAACCATGAGTAGTTCCTACCCCGACCAGCTTGGTTCCGGCACACGCTATTCGTCTGCTAAGATTCCCCCCCCATTCATCAATCTGTCCATCCATCCATCTAGGTATGCCCCCATCTCTATCTCCATCCCTCCTTCCCTTCATCCCTCCATCCATCCATCCATCCCCCCATCCATCCCTCCATCCATCCATCCCCGGTCCCGATCCCTCCAGAGAGGAATGTGGTGGCCAGCCTGGTGCTGTTGTTATCAGTGGGGCTGGAGACAGGCATTATTTTCCCTCTAATTCCCAGATAATGTCCGTCCTTCCGCATGGCCGACTCTCAAAGGCCTACCCAAAGCCCTTTTGGGCAAGGGTGGGGGCCTGTGTGTCCAGGGGGGCGGGACGAGCTGGTTTAGAGATGTGTGTCTATAAGCAAGGGTGTGAAAGAGTGTGTTTGTATGTGTGTGTGTGTGTGTGCGTGTATGTGAAAAGGAGGGTTGGGTCGGTGCGCGCGAGTGAGCGTGTCTTAGCGTTAAAAGGTTGCATCGTTCGTCTGTTGGTGCGTTCTCCTTACGAGTGTGTCCGGGTTGGGTGAAAGCTTGTGTGTGTGTGTGTGTGTCGACGCAAGCGTGTGTATCCACGCCAGTGTGTGTGCGTCCGCAGGGCCAGGGGATAGTTTACACGCCCGCTTTGTCCTACGGTGAGGCTCCCTTTCCAGGCTTTTATCCTCTCGTTCTTTAGCCTCTCCTTCTTTTCTTGCCCTCCTATTCATTCACTCCACAGCTGCTTTTAAGAACATAACTCAGAGCTCCAGGGTACAGACTCCAGACTACCAGACTGGAGACCACCACTCCCTGTGGGCATAACTCTCCTTCGCCCCCTATTGGTGGGTCATGATATTAGAACCCTAACAAAGAGGTTTGGTGTTTCCCTGCATGTGGGTGGGTGGGTGGATATCTGGTGAGGTGTTTCTGTATGCGGGTGGGACCGTGTGTAAGTGTGAGAGAGAGAGAGAGAGAGAGAGAGAGAGAGAGAGAGAGAGAGAGAGAACGAGTATGGGTGTGTTTGAATGCTCATTTGTGCACGCTTGTGCGTGTGCGTGTGCGTGTGCGTGTGTGTGTGTGTGTGTGTGTGTGCAGTCAGAGCACACAGGCAGAAAGAGAGAGGGAGTAACAGAGGGCACCCTGAGGCCTGACAGAACGAACCAGACCAAGTGGACAGGGTGACCACTCAGGTGGCAAATCTGGAGCTTGACCTCGATTCTACCGCCCCCATGTTTGTGTGTAGGTGTGTTTGTTTGTGCGTGTCTGTACGCGGAGTCGTGCAAGTGCGCGTGGCTGTTTTTGTGTGTTTTAAAATATTTGTGTGGGTCTGTTTGTCTGTGTTTGTACGTGTGTGCATGTGTGTGAGTGTTCACGCACGCGTGTTTGTGTGCATGTTTTTTGTGTGGGTGAAAATGTATGTGTCGCGAGCGCGTGTGTACATTTGTGTACGTTCGGGAGTGTCTTCGTGTCTGTGTTTGGGTATCTGACCGCGTATGGCCGCCATGCTCGGAGGCATGTTCGTAACCGTGCCACGTATCCGTGCGCGGCGTTCACACCCATGTGCGCTCTGAATGTACGTCTGCCAAACGGGATCGTCTCGCTTGCGTGCGCTCGCACACGAGTGGTCATTCTCTGCAGAATATGTGTGTGTGTGTTAACAGGGTCTCCCGTAAGCAAAGCCTCCTCAGGGCTATGGAATTGCTCCCTCATGAGTAGATGACATTAATATGCATCCCTTCCCTCTCTGGCCAGTCTATAGTCGAGAGTCTGTGCTCTCTTTAGAAAACCAAACAGAGCTGTTGTAAAAGACCCAGATGGGGCATCCATTTCACCCGCCCCCCCCCCGCAGTGAGAAGCATTGTCAGCTCCATTAAGTTCGACGTGGCCTGTAAAGAAAAGGCTTTTAGCCCTTAGCTTCAGCTTTTAGCCTTTAGCATTAGCTCTTAGCCCTTAGCGTTGGGTTGTAGCTTTTAGAGTTAGCTTTTAGCCTGTAGCCGTGAGTCTTTGAACAAAGGCTGGTCCTTTTACTGAATCATTTGACTGTACAACCCTAGACTGAAAAAGAATGCGGTCCTATCCACTTTTAGTCAATGGAGGTAACTCATTTCCGTACTGTATCTTGAGTAGAGTGTCAAGAGATGCTATCTACTTTAGCCTTAAAATCCTGTTTATTGATGCCACATTGCAATACATGAAACAGAATCAATGTAGGGTCACTTTTTTCCTTGAATGACTTTCAAAACTGTTTGAATAACTGGGCTGGTTGCCAAATTGTTTCTGTTTTTTGTTGTTATTGCTGCCCTCCAATTGGCAGGTTCTAAAGATGCATTTGATTCTCGTTTACAGGACTAACAACCAGCTGGTGGCCTTCCTGTCTAAGTATAGAGAGATGAACTTCATCAAGTCTCACGGCAGGGACAACGCCAGGTAGGATCACACGCGCACACTTAAACACAGAGACGTGTGTGGGTGTGTGTAGAAATGTGCACTCATACACGTGCAATCCCTCTCTCATCACACAGTCATACAAACAATGATTAGAGCCAGGTGAAAATTGATATTTGCACACACACCCTCACACACATCTATACTGCCAGTCTCTCTCTCTCTCTCTCTATCTCTCTCTCTCTCTCTCGCTCTCTCTCTCTCTCCGTCTCTCTCTCTCGCTCGTCTCTCTCTCGCTCTCGCTCTCTCTGCCTCTCTCTCTCTCTCGCATCTCTCTGCTAGCTCTCTCTCGCTCCTCGTCTCTCTCTCTCCTCTCTCTCTCTCACACACACACACACACACACAAACATACACACACACTCACGCGCGCACTGTGGCGACTGACTCATAATCCAATTAGGCTCCATCTGGGGCTTTATTAATCACCCTCCCCGTTGGTCGACTGGCCAGGCGCTGCCCGCCGCGCCCCGCGCTCGCTCACCTAACGAGGTGCCAATCAGAGCCCGGCCACGTGCCAGGCCGCGCCCCCGTGGCAACCTCGCCACGCGCTCCCGCACTCAGGACAGTGACACTGGGACTCAGGATAGTGACACTGGGACTCAATGGGGTACAAAGCAGCAAAGCTACTTAGTTAGTACAGAAGTTACAGGAAACAGGCACATTTGAGTCTACTTTGAGTGTGTTTGATTTCATCATGCTTGGTGCACCAAATCAAGTGCACCTCGGCTAGGGAAAGAGACAGGTTTCAACGTGACTCAGGGATACGGTTGACGGCCTGCCCTGAACATGACACCAAGCGCATGCTTAACACGTGATACTTAATGCACGAGTGGGAAATACATGTATTATGTTACAGGTGTTATTATGATACATGTGCTTGTATAACAGTTGTTTTTATAGATGATAAAGCCTTAAAAGGTTTGTAAGTCATATTGACACAATGTTAAGTTAATACATATGTAATGAGACCTATTAACGAATGCAGATCTCATCTTATGAAAACAATAACCCCTATCTCCAGTCTTAACTCTTACAAATATGATTCATACTTATATAGTCTTCATCGTGATGAACACATATTTATGCTAATCAGAATCTCGCAAGAGCCATGATTACCTATTAACTCATGATTATGACAAGCGGCTGGTTCCATAGTGTTACCCAGTCTGGCCTTACGTAACAGGATGTTTATAGTTTCGAGGTTCGGACTGCGTCACGCGCCGTGCGCCAAACGAGGCGTTCTCGTCACGGTCCGTCTCAAGACCGTCTACACGGCTTGCCGATCGTGGTCAAAACAAAAGGGGGGTCGACGGTCGTTTCGGCGCGTTTAAACCGAGCGTGTGTCTGTGTGCGCTCGCGGTCGACAGGTTCATCCGCAAGCAGGGCCTCGACCGCCTCTTCTACGAGTGCGACACCCACATGTGGCGTCTGGGGGGACCGCAAGATCCCCGAAGGGATCTCGGTGGACGGGGGCTCCGATTGGTTCCTGCTCAACCGCATGTTCGTGGAGTACGTGATCAAGTCCCAGGATGACCTGGTCAGCAGCATGAAGAGGTTCTACATCTACACACTGCTGCCTGCCGAGGTAACCACTCACACACACACACACACACACACACACACACACACACACACATACACACACGTCCATGACGCACATGCATGTAGTAATACCGTGTTGCATTCCCCTCCCACACTCACATCCAATAAATGCAACCCGTCTCGCTCGCACAAATGAACGCACACACGTGCTCGATTTAACAACCCCCTCCCTCCCCCCCTCCATCCTCCCCCCCTCCCCCCCGCGCCCAGTCCTTCTTCCACACGGTGTTGGAGAACAGCGCCCACTGCGAGAGCATGGTGGACAACAACCTGCGCATCACCAACTGGAACCGGAAGCTGGGCTGCAAGTGCCAGTACAAGCACATCGTGGACTGGTGCGGCTGCTCGCCCAACGACTTCAAACCCGCCGACTTCCACCGCTTCCAGGTGAGCTGTGACCTGCCGCGCGGAGGTCGATGCGCCGACACACAGGGGTTAGGACTCATGGCAGCACGGGCGAACTCCGGTGGGAGGGCATTTAGCCTTCGGATCGAGAGGTCCCCGATTCGAGGGTTCAGATAGCGTCTGCTAAGTGAATACGGTACATGTGAATACATACTCACTTTGTTATTAGATAGTGCGTGCGCAGCAAAAAACCTCTTAGTTCAGACAGTTCTCACATGTCTGGATCTCCCTTACACTCCTCCTGCTCCCACCCCTCCCACACATACACACACACACTCCCCCCACTACACAGACATACACGCATACACACTCCTCCCACTACACACACACTCCCCCCACTATACACACACACACATACACACACTCCTCCCACTACACACACACATATACACCCCTCCCACATATACACAAACACACACTCCTCTCACTCACACCCTTCCCACACATGCACACACACTCCTCCCACACACACACACCAAAGTCATTGCTCTGACCTCACCCGCTCTCGAGGCCAGTCTGTGGCCGTCTGTCTCATCCCGACCCCTGCCAACCCCCTCACCCCAGCTCCTTGGCATGGAGTGCTGGTCGGCTTGGCATACCTACACACACACGCTGACACACACCTGTACACACATACAGACACACACACACAGACACTCAAAAACCCAACACCACCCAAATATTCAATATTAATGGGCCTTCATTAATATCCTATTGTGGTTTCGATGTTGGGCTGTCACACTCAGAAGGACGCCGTCTGTATGTGGGCGGGGCGGGGGGGGGGTGGGGGGGTGCGGTTTTCGCTGTTCCCCGGAGGAAAGCGAAAGGTGGGTTCAGGCGACACGCACGAGTATTGGAGGTGGAGAGACAGGTGAGAGAGACAGAGAGAGACAGAGAGACAGAGAGACAGAGAGAGAGAGAGAGAGAGAGAGAGCGAAAGAGAGAAAACTAAGACGCAGGGAGGAGAGAAGCGAGGGGCGACGATTTGTTTTGCAGCGCTGCGAGGAGGGACGAGGCGGAGGACTGGAGAAGTCTCTCTCTCTCTGTCTCTCTCTCTTGGAGGTCTCTCGCCCGCCTCTGATGCCGGAGCGCCCACAGTTTGATCCGCCGCGTTAACGTCGGATAAATCTCCTCGCCCCCGGGATATTCTCATTTGATGAAGTGCACGGCGGGAGCGGCAGCATCATCAATCGTCTCGGGAGAGACGTGTGAGCCGACGCCAGGTTGCCAAGTTGCAGCCCCGGTGTGAGAAAGTGCCGGGTTGCCAGATCCTTGATTATCCCCCCTTTTGCTGGGAGTTTACAGGAAGGTGTGCCGTGCCCGAGGTGTGACTCGCAGTAAATAGTTTCCTCTTCGCGATGACGCGTGCGCGCGTCCGAAAAGGCTCTCTCTCTCTGTGCGTAGGCCAAGCTGCGTAGGAGGAGGTGTTTTCGTGATGGAGCGTTAACCGACGACTCAACAGAGAGAAGGGGGGGGGGATGAAAGAAAGGACAGACCGATGGGGGGAGGCAGGATGAGGGTGAAGAGGATAGATGGAGTGGATGGAGCGTCGGAGCAAAAATAGACAAAGAGGATGACTGTGAGAAATGCAGGGAGACGAGAGAGACGCAAAGTGTAAAGAGAGAGAGAGAGCGATAGAGGGTTAGGATTGGCCGGTGAGATAAGACCCCCGTCTGCCCACCTCATCCATCCGTTGAAGACATCTTGCCCCCACACACACACACACACACACACAGCGCACACACACACGCAGACTGTGTAGGCCAATGCTCTTTAAAAAAAAACACAACATACACACACACACATCACACACACATCACACACACACAACATACATATGGAAAAACACTTCCAGCCACATTTAGGAGCTTTATTCGATGGCACTTCCAAAGGAGTCTAACAGCCCTTCTGTCTCTTGTTTAAACGGGTGACGTGTTTCCTTGGAAGGCCTCCTTCCAAAGGCCGTCAACGCCTGCAAAAGCAGACGTCCCGAGCATGAATGCGTTATGACACAGATAGATGCCCGAGATGTGTTTTCTCT
The DNA here is from genome assembly GCA_903064625.1 of Mallotus villosus. Taxonomy (NCBI): domain Eukaryota; kingdom Metazoa; phylum Chordata; class Actinopteri; order Osmeriformes; family Salangidae; genus Mallotus; species Mallotus villosus. Next base: position 10,215 of record CAEFZP010004305.1, on the reverse strand, counting down.
CGAACACTAACCCCCCCCCCTCCCCTCCACCCCCCTGTCTATACGGTAGTCGCGTAGCAACATGACATACTTTTCAAAAGCCCCTGGACTCCCCATAACTCCTTCCCTTTCTCCCTCTCTCTCTCTCTCTCTTTCTCTCGTCCCCTCTCTCTCTCTCTCTCTCTTTCTCTCGTCCCCTCTCTCTCTCTCTCTCGCTCAGTGTCTTCTTCAGAGAGAGGGTAGGTAGGACAGTGCGTTCCTAAATCTCGATCAGCCGGCGAGGCCCCCCACGGGGAACGTGATCGTTGTTACCCGTTTATCAGAGTTCTGGTCGAATGTCTTTTGGATTCTGTCTTCTGCTTGTTTTAGAGAGGTGAGGGAATTGTTGAGCTGTTTTTTTTCTCTCTCCTGTTGATTCGAAGCCAGATGAGAGAGAGGGAGAGAGAGAGAGGGAGAAAAAGGGAGAGAGATGGATAGGGAGAAGGCGAGAGAGAGAGGGGGAGGGAGAAACGAGAGAAAGGGAGACAGAGCAGACATCCCTGTGTCCTCACCTTCCAAACTCCTCCTAACAGAATGACTGAGGACAGAGAGTCGTGAAGCAGTTTGAAGTGCTCGCATTTTTCCTGCGCGAGCGATGGAGACGGAGAGAGGGAGAGAACGAGCGAGAGAGAGAAGCAGGGGTGGCAGACAGAGCGTATGCCGCCTCAGTGCACCTTCTGGGATTGTACTTTGCCTCTCTCCGTCACTCCCTCTCTCTCTCTCTCTCTCTCTCTCTCTCTCTCTCTCCCTCTCTCTCCTGTTCTCGCTTGATCCTTCCGCACGTCCCTGTTCCTTTCCCTCTGTGTCGATCTCCCTCTCCCTCGCTTCTCGAGCCCCCGCTCTCTCAACCTGCCGCACGCCTCCATTTACCATCCGCCCTCCCATCTTCCCCAGAGGTGCCCCGTCACTTAATCTATCTTTCTCTCCCCCCCTCCTCCTCTCCCCCCTCTCCCTCCTCTCCCGTCCGCCAGCAAACGTCGCGGCCCACCTTCTTCGCCCGCAAGTTCGAGGCCAGCGTGAACCAGGAGATCGTCAACCAGCTGGACACGTACCTGTTCGGGCCGCTCCCCCAGGGCACGCCGGGCCTGCAGGCGTACTGGGAGAACGCCTACGACGAGGCGGACGGCGTGGCCAGCCTGAAGGACTCGCAGCTCACGTACTACCACGCCTTCGCCCGGATGGGCCTGGCCCGGGCGGAGAGCTCCCTGCAGGGGAACCCCAGGGACAGCAGCTGCAGGTGGGTGGGTGGGTGGGTGGGTGGGTGGTGGGTGGGTTGGTGGGTGGGTGGTGGGTGGGTGGTGGGTGGGTGGGTGGGTGGGTGGGTGGGTGGTTGGGTGGGTGGTGGGTGGGTGGGTGGGTGGGTGGGTGGGTGGGGGTGGGTGGGTGGGTGGGTGGGTGCGTGGGTGGGTGGGTGGATGGTGGGCGGGTGGCTGGACGGGTGGGTGGGTGGGTGGTGCCCGCAGGTGCCTGCGTATCCTCGCACGTGCACGCTCGCTCACGCACCTGTATTCCCCACTCACTCACGCACGCGCTTCCTCAATTCTCGATCCCGTGCGCCGACGAAAACGCAAACATGCCCCCAAACAGACAACCCCATCACAGAGTCATAGGTGCCTTCGTAATCCTAGGACATTTAGTCACAAGCATATCCCCCCCATGCACTGCACCCACGTTATACCAGATGCTCATCGCTCCACACCAATACACACACACACACACACACACACAAAGCCGGTGCAGTCACAGGTGACTCATTAGCGGTCCTGAAACCGACGCGCCCACTTGAGAAACGCGATCCCCCCCTTTGTGTCATCACGTCCCACGCGATACCCAAATATCCAGTGTCGCAACGCGTCTCGTGTCGGGGGGGTGACTCGTCACGGTCAACGATGCCCTCTGGGTCCCGCTGAGCAGATGGGAACCATGGGAAATGCAGTTCTCTCAGGAAGGTGATACAGCACTTTGGCAAAGGGCACTGTAGGAATAGGAGCGAGGTATCTAGGCCACAGTAACGGAGGCCTCGCCTCCCCCAGGGGCTCAGTGAAAAACGTTGTTTTTGAAGCGTTGCCGTTGCAGATACCAGGGATGTGTTTCGAAATGTGTGCGTTTGGCATGCTGTTGCTGGGAAGTCAAAGCTCTGCTTTGTTTTCGCAGCAGCTCCGTTCCTTATCTTTGCACTGTCAACCACAAATGATTCTCCCGGTTTAAGTAGTAGTTCTGTTTACTGGTGTTGCATCGCCGTTCCCCGGCTCCACTAATGAAAAGCCATTCACCCGTTCTCAACCTTTTCCCAAATCTTTGTTGTTGTTTTTGCCATATTGATAAGTCGCCTAGTCAATACGTTAGTTTAACATAACATATATACGATGGGTACCCTCCACAATAAAAGTCTCACTCCCGTTCAAAGGAGCGGGACTTTTATCTTGTTCCCGCCGAGGTCTTGTCTCCACGTAGGCAGCACACATGAGGATCCAGGACGGACCCTCTGGCTACACCGCACACCCCGCTGCTTAGTGGGTGGGCGCAGGGCACCCTGGGAAGGGCGGAGGAGTGGAGAGATGAGGGGGGGGGGAAAGGAGAAGCGAGAGGAAACACGTTTCCGTCCGATGAACCACCGCCAGATACAGCTGTTTCTACTCATGTGCCAGCTCTGTGAACGAGGGAGGGAAGGAAATGAGGTTTTGTGTGTGTCTGTGTGGATGTAGACGTGTGTGTGCGTGGATGCGTTTGTGTGCGTGTGTATCTGTGTGGATCTCAATGTGTGTGTGTGTGTGTGTGTGTGGCTGTGTATATGTGTGTGTGTGTGTGTGTATAGTGCCTGTCTCATCTATGGGCCTGCATATTAACACGCTTAAGTGCGGTTTGTGTAAATGTGTATGTATGTGTCAGTCAGCAAATCACTGAAATGGGAACATAATTACCATGTGAAAAAGCTTTTACTTTCGGAAACAGGCAAACTCAATCTTCCACACACACACACACACACACACACAGCACAGTATAAAGTACTGTCGGGACCCATGTGTCTGTGTGGATTCCCGGCATGCATACAGTCTGTGTGTGTCTGATTGTGTGGGTGTGGGTGTGTGTGCTGGTCTCCATGTGTGCGTTGGAAGAAAGGGTGGGGCTCCCATGACGTCCGCGAGCCAGACAGAGAGACAGACAGTAAGAGAGGGAGAGAGAGTGAGAGAGAGAGTGTGAGAGAGATAGAGAGAGAGAGAGAGAGAGAGAGAGAGAGAGAGAGAGCAATAGAAAGAGATTTCTGTCTCTTTCACAGCCTGCTGCGACTCCTGTAGGTAGCGGCACTGGAGGGCGGCTGAATGGAGCCTCTGTGTTGCCCAGGCTGCTCCGCGGGGAGAAGGGAAAAGGAGGGCGGAGAGAAGGAGAGGGAGTGCGAGTGTACGGGCGTCTGTGTGTGCGGAGGGGCGGGAGGGGGGGGGGTGTTGTTTGTGCGGCGGGGCTGTAAATATTTGCAGTTCGGCTCGTCAGAGGAGCGTTGCCGGGATGGGCTGACTTGGGAAGGGGGGAGCTCCTCCAGCAGAATACAGAGGTGGGCAAGCACGGGAGCGCAGGAGTGTGTGTGTGTGTGTGTGTGTGTGAGTGTGTGCATGTTAGTGTGTGTTAGGAGGTAAACTGAAGGAACAGGAGGAGAGAGAGAGAGAGAGAGAGGGAGAGAGGGAGAGAGGGAGAGGGTGGAGAAAGTGTGAGGGGAGGGGGGGGGGCAGCCGTGTATCGTCCTCCTCCTCCTCCACACTCGCCCCCACCCCTCCTCCCCCTTGTTTATTTTCCCAGAAGTCCTTCTGCCCTCAGGTCCAGCCCTCTGCCACATGTCCAGAAACAAGAACACAACCGTTAAGTGTGTGTGTGTGTGGTGTGGCGTGTGTGTTTAGTCAGACCCGGGCCTGCTCGTATCACGTCGGACCTTTCCACTTGGCCTTGAACCACTTAGAGCGTGCGTGTCAGTGCGTGTCGCGCAGCTCGCCGTGTCACAGAGGTCACCGTCAGTGATCTATGGCTAACCTAATAACATCCCCCAATAAAGCTCGGCGCGAGCACTGTTATTGAACACACCAGCCTGTATGTCTGGGTCCTCCTGCTCCCTTCCTCGGCCCCCTTCCTCTTCTTCTGCCTCCAGCCAGCCAGCAGATGTTTTCATAGGTCACTGAATTAATGCTTCGCAGACAATCACAGCAAACACACGGGGGAAAAGACACACAAACACAGCCGGTTTGGCACATAGCGCTCACCGCCTTACGCCGCCTTCGACGGCATCGCCACTCGACTGTCGGAGGGGAAAAAGCCACCGATGTTCTCCCGTTACACTTTTAACCTTTCGGAAACACGGCTGTGTCGAGTTTGGGCTCGCTAATGGAATCGCTTTTTTTTTCTCTCTCTCTCTCTCTCTGTTTTGGGGGTTGCCAGGTATTTCCCCATGGGCCACCCAGTGTCGGTCCACCTCTACTTCCAGTCGGACCAGTTCCAGGGTTACCTGGTTAAGCACCATGCCACCAACCTGGCAACTAGCAAGCTGGAGACCCTGGAGACCTGGGTGATGGCCAAGAAGCCATTCAAGATGGCCGACCCCCCCAGTAGCACCTTCAGCCGCCTCCAGTTCGCCGAGGTAAGACAGACACTCACTTATTTGGGGTTGTGCGACATGTATACAATGTTTATGCAACGTTCCCCAGACGTTGACGTTTAGGCCACTCAGAACACAGTGACCAGCAGTCATTCACTCGGTTAATAACTTGGATGTTATTAAACTGGCTACATATTTAAAAGCCCGGTGCCATTCACACAAGTCATGTTGTCATATAATTGCAGGTTAGATATATAGCTCTTTGCCATGGCAACATTACATTCATCGCTATCGCGACCTTGCCAGGGACTCTCAGCAGTGCGCGTTGCAATTAAACAAGAGGTCTGTAACGGCCTTGTAAAATGTAAATTGATTGAATTCATCAAACTTTATGTGGATGAACGCCTCGTTCGCTGCTTATTTGTTGTCTCTTAATGAACTGGCTCCTCACCTTCACACTGGAGCGACTCTGTGATTGTTGTGTTATGTTTATCATCCCATCCCCCCTCCCCACCACACACACACACACACCCTCTGCATGCTAGCCCCTGAACCTGCTTGTGAGTATTAGCGAAGGCAATTTTTTTACCTCGTCCCATCCATGTCGTGACATTCGGAACGGATGGTCGCGGCTTTGAGCGTTTTTTCCCGGTGACTTGGTCCGATGACCCTTTGGAACTTCTTAGGGGCGGTGGACGGGGCAGTCCTGACACAGCACCTGGGGAGCCTAAGTCCCAAGTATTTCCACAAACCGGGTCTGTCTAGCCTCGGAGGAAACCGTGAGTGACAGAAAAGATGACGTGTTTGAGACTATCTGAGCGCTCAGCGCCGGAGTAGGGGAGCCAGCTGTCTGGAGCATGTCGGATGACTGGCAGGCAGGCAGGCAGAGAGAGGTGGGGATAGACAGATACCAGAGAGAGAGAGAGCGAGAGAGAGCGAAAGAGAGGAGATAACTGGAGAGGCATAACGAGAGGATGGGAGGAGAGGGGAGAGAGGCGGAAAGGCGAGAGAGGGAGAGAGCGAGAGTAGAGAGAGAGAGATTAGAGAGAGAGAGATCGCTAGAGAGAGATCGAGCGATCTCTCTAGCTCGCTCGAGCGAGCTCAGCTCAGATCTCGCTCTCTCTACTCTCTCTCTCTCTCTCTCGCTCTCTCTCTCTCTCTCTCTCGCTCTCTCTCGCTCTCGCTCGCTCTCTCGCTCTCCAGATCAAACTGACAGGCCGTGCGGGTTTTATCGTTTGTAGTTTGCACACTGAGTTTCTGCCAGTGTCACTGTACAGACCACTGTACTGTATAATCCTGGAAGATACCAGGTAGATAAACGCTCGACTCGACGAGGTGCCTGTCTCCCGTGCCAACCCGGCAATCTCTCTCTCTCCTCTCTTGCTCGGGCTCCCTTTATCTACCTCTAACCTCTCCTCCGCGCATAATCGTCCCGTACCCACCGCGAACGCCTGCCCGCCTGGCTCGCTCGCTCTCTCTCGCCACCCTCTCTCCCCCCGCCTCCTCCTCCCCGGTGTGGTGTCTTTATAGACCAACCTGGCAACCCGGAACCCAGGGAGACACAGCGTTCTACACCGGGCCCCGGGGAGTGCTCCGGGGGCTGCGTTCACAACACCTGTGTTTGATTACTCTCCACAAAGAGCGCCACTATAAGCCCCTGCGAACGAGCGAGAGGCCCTGGGGGGGCCTTCCTTGCCATTAACCCCCCCACCCCATCTTCACCCCCCCCACACACACACCTCTTGTTTAATCAAGGCCAGATGTGCCCGGGGGGTACTGCTGCTGCTACACCCCCACCACACCCCTCCCAACCAGCCACTGCCTGATCTGATTGACCTGTCATGTTTTATGGAGGTGTCGGAGTCTGGGCGCCGGCGAGGTATTTTTTTTTAGGGGGTGCCAGGTCAGCATTAAAGTGGAGTGGAGGGTGGAACTGTAATATGTGGGAAAGGGGGGGTTAGGGTTGCCAGGTTGGCACGTAAAACATGTAAAAATGGGTAAAATAGGCTGGAGTCGAGCGCGGAGAGGTGACGAGAGTGGACGGTGAACGTTTTGCTGTTGACGTCACTCGCACTGTGTTTTGGGCGGATTTTGAAGTGGCGAAAGCATCATGTCCTTGAGGTAACCTTGCAGTCTTTTACTATCGCTTCACACGGGCTCCTCTCCCCATGTTTAGGCCCTGGTGGATTTTTTGGACTTGCCTGCATGTAGCCTAATAAGGAGCATGAGCGACGGTCATAAATAGGAGGGTGAACCTTGAATAGGCCATCGAAGGAATTCTCCATTGACCCAAATGATCCTGTTGGTCAATAAAGAGTGTCTTGCTGGACCTAGGCTGCCACTGTGACCATCTCCTTTCGCCGGGATTATTGATAAATGTCCAGATTTGTCAAACCTACGTCACATTCAATAACAGGGTGGACACCAGAAAGCTTGTTCTTCCAGTCTAACGCGTGTGCTGTCTCCAAACGATCACCGGTCAACCATTACAGCTCATTCAGGACAAACAAATGAAACACTCATGGCCATTAATCGATCATTAACTTGGCTTCGAGTGGACGATTCAATGGCTAATACAGTTGATCCTCGTCCAATGAAGTGAGTCTGTATAGAAGTGGGCTGATTCGGGGGGTTTTACATCGCTCGTCGTACGGATTCAGACGACTGCTGTGTGTTTCAGTGAAGGAGACCTACCATGATGTCACCCCACCTTTCTCTACGCCTTTCTCCATCATTCACCCCATCCCTGAGAGAGAGGTGAGAGCGAGTGAAGGAGGAAGATAAAGCGGAGGGGAGTGTGCGGAGGAAGAGAAAGAGGGATGGAGGAGGACGAGCAGCGCGAGGGAGGAGTGAGGAAGAGAAAGCGGGATCGGATGCGTTCGTAGTCGGAATCCGCGCAGCCATGACTGCATGAAGGCGTGCCTGCACTTCACGTAAGTATGACAGGCTAGTCACGTAGGCCCTCCTTCCGTCCTCGATTATAAGTCTACGCCAGACATTCCTGTCCGGCCGTCCTTCATGCCTTCTTCCTTGCCTCCTACCGGCCTTCCCTATCATTCCTTCCTTCGTACCTTCTATCTGTCTTCCCATTCCTTCCTTCGCTGCGCCTCTCCGTCCTTTTCTGCTTTCTATCGTCCTATCCTTCCTGGACTTTGAGGGATGGAGGGTCGAGAGCCTGTTTAGCTAGTTTAGTTGGTTTTCACACGACTCAACAGCGCTCAGACGACACCCAACACCAATCACCCGATCAAGTGGTTACACAGAGGTCACGCGTCAATAGTCTTTTGATTTCAGTCAGTTGGCGCCTCGGCCTCGGAATTAAAAAATAGACGCTGCCAATCACTAAATCATCGGGCGTCGTATGGGAAATTTACAGTGGGCCAACTAGACATCGTGCGGAGCTCTTATATATAGGTCCAACGAGAAGCACTCGGTCCTACTAAGATTCGGGAATGAGAAGTTTTCGGGCTGATTGGCATTTGCAGTTGATTCATGTAGAGCTGCAGAGCTTTATAAAGCGTGAGGACGAGGGCAACAGGTTTGTATAGACAGCGCCAAAGCTGAGGTCAGTCACACGTGGAGGGAGTGTTCAAGATGGTCGTGTTTCAGAACGTATGTAGGGTTGCATCGGATAGTGCGAAGGTGCGCTGTGCACGCACACACCCGCTCAACACAGACATAAACACTCTTTAATTTCTCCTGTCAGGCATCTATTTATAACCTCTATACTTCTCAGCTCGGCTGGTAATCGTCTTGGTCCAGTCAGGGATGATTGCATCGCCCGAGCACGCGTGTTAATCAGCCGGGCTAATGAATGAGCTCTTCCTACACAGCCCTCATCCTCCATCATCACATTTCTGCTAACAACCACACCCTTCACGTCACCTCACTCACCACTATCTCTCCTCTCGCTCTCTCTCTCATCCATTTCTCCTCTCCTCTCTCTCTCTCTCTCTCTCCTCCGTCCTCTCATCTCTCTTCACCCCTCCTCTCTCTCGTTCTCAAACTCAGTCTCACCGTTGCTCTCCTCCTCTCCTCCCGCTCCTGCTGGGTCCTTAACACATTCAAAGGATTTCAGGCCTTTTAAATAAAACCCCTTCTAACCTCCCTCTTCTTCCCCACGGCACCTCCACCCGCCCTCCTAGCTCTCTCTCCATCTCCCTGCTGTGTTTGTGTTGAGGCGCTATAACGTAGACCGATTGATCACAGCCCACAAGCCCAGCCCCAGTGGGGGTGGGTCTGCCTCCGCGCAGGTTCGCCACTGCTTCCGCCCGCTCCCGCTCCCTGTCGACTTTCTCACCCCCCCCTCCCTCATTCCTCCACCCCCCCCCCCCCCCCCACCCTACCTCCTCACCTCACCCACCCCCCCACGGCTCCAAAGAAGCTGTAACCGGGATATGGATGCTAAATGATTACTTGATGTGCCATTGCCGTGAATGCACACTTCTCCTCTTCCGGTTTAGTCGTGCCCCAATGACTCTTTGGACTGTGTGGGGGGAGTCGGGGGACCTAGGGACGTGTGTCATGTATGGTGTGTTTGTGTGTGTGGTGTGAGGCGGTGAAGACTCTGTGAGTGTGTTTTTCACACACTCAACCCCACACACACACGCGTTTACCCTACGAACACGCCAATAAATAGCGCAAGACGCGTATTATAACGTTTGACCCGTTTCGCGTTATGTTCTTGAAGTGGTCAATGTCATCTCGTTGCGCCAGTGTGTTATTCCAGCTGCACTCATTCTGGACTGTTCCTCTTTGAGGTTCCCCCCGTAAATGAGTCCGGATGGTTGAGCCTCTCTCTCTCTCGCCTCTCCTCGCTCTTCCGTTCCTCTGTGTCCTCTTGTCTTTTTTCTTTTTTCCCTCCGCCGTGTACCGTTTTGGTTTCTTTCTTCTTGGCAAGTCGCTTTCCTACTTTCCCTCTTGTTGGCCTTTAGTCTCCTCCACTCCCTCTTCTCTTTGTTACCCGCTGTCTAACTTTCTCTCGTTTTTTTGTAGTCCTCCTCCTTCCATCCCCTCGGCCCCCTCCGTCCCCCCCCACCACCCTCCCGTCCCCTCCCCCCCCCCTTCCCCCCGCGCCCCCACGGCCCACACCCAGACGGCACGGACTGGGACGCAGGAGCGCATGTCTCGGAACTTTTCGGCGGCCTCATGGGCCCCATGGACGAGAGCGGTGGTCATGTCACGCGGTTGTAATGCAGGGCGCCAACGTCAACCGTCCACCGTGGTTGGGTTGCCCCACCACAACTTCATCCATCCATCATCATTTGCCACGCCACCCTACTACATCCTTATCGACGTCCGTGCCCGGCCGATTATCAACGCCACTCCTACCAGTGTCGTAGTACCAAACCGACACACATGCCACTAACCTTCCACCACTCGTTCCTCCACTTTCAACGCTCACCCTCGCTTCCAGGCATTTGGACGGTGCGCTTGCTCCCACCACTGGAGCCCCGTGGCCCATACTGCGGTCTTCCTGGTGCGGCCGCTCGCCTTCATCAAGTCACGCATCCCATACGACAAGGTGAGGGTGAGAATGGAATGGTGGAGGGTGTGGGGGTCTGGGAAGGGAGTGATGGAGGGGGAGTATCACAACGGGATGGATGGGGGGTTGGTAT
>CAEFZP010004304.1:0-10566 GCA_903064625.1 Mallotus villosus | reverse complement strand
GGGCTTCAACTGTTAAATTCAGCGATAAAACCCCTTGGAATCATTCAATAATTATATTTCTATCACATATCAGTGGACACATATTATTATTTTATGTTAATCGTTTTATTAGGCCTACATGTCATGATGACACTGCCTCCCCTGACCGCACGTCACTGCAGGTAGCCTACTCGTCCGAAAAAGCTAACAGGTCAGATTTGTCCCGAAACACCCTTTCATGTCTAAAAGCACGTCTTAGTATCAGTGCTTCTTCGTCCAATGTCGTTTATAAATGGGAATGCCATGGTGCAAGAAGAAACACAGATGAATAGGACTTTATATATTGCCCTCATCACTGACTTTATTCAACCATTTCTAACCATCTAAACAACTGCAATAGTAGGGTTCAAAATCTAACTCGTGACAGCAATAGTGACAAGTAATGAATGTTAATAAAAATAAATCAGAACACATTCAGAAGACAACGAAATAACTGCTAATTACGTATATTTCGGATCAGAGCGTCCGCTGATTTAACACATGAGACTCCAGAATGAAGCTTAGCCCGACTGTTAGCCTGCTCTGGAGCAGGCTAGCTGCAAAGAATAAATCTCCATGGTTACTTGGCTGGGCTTAATTCAAGCTGCTTTCGTGCAACCAAGTCAAAGCTAAAGTCATCCAGGATAACTTGAATATCCCGGCTTAATCGCTTATCCTGGTTTCGTGCAACAGCCCCCAGGGGTGGGGAACGTCCGACCTGCGGGCCATATGCAGCCCGAAAAATCATTTGGTCCAGCCCGCCATGACATTGCAGTGCAGGCACCATATTATTAGGTGCATTATTCGTTGGCAGCAGCACTATTTTAATATGTGGAAGAGGACCGTGGAGGCGCTCAGCGTCGCGTTCTTGCAAATCAAGCCCCAATACGTTGTTGGTTTGGGCTAAACCCGGAATGTTTACAACATCTGGCTCCGCGCCTGATTAACACTCGGATCGATAAGCAGTCTCTAAAATGGTAGCAATATAAAAACTTATACCATGGTCTGGGTGAATACTCGATTCTGATTGGCTGCAGGGGTGTACATTAAGTAAGGGATAATGCCCGACGAGGTGTCCAATATCATCTGATAATGGACGATGCGGAGGCGTGAACCGTCCGACGCTTGCTTCCGCGGAGTCCATTATCAGATGATATTGGACACCTCGAAGGGCATTATCCCGCTTATACCATGGTCACTTGCCAACGTTTTTTTTTACAAATATGAATCTATGTTTTAATTCGTTTTGCAATCGAAATCTAACGTTGTTTAACGTCGACCAACTCTGATATTTTATAGTCCGCTCAGCTCATAGAACCCAACACCAGCTTTCCCTTGGCTGAACTATTAGCCCGAAAGCTAACGTTATGCTAGCAAGATTCAAAGTCAATAACATTGTGTACGGTTGACAAACAGTAAATATAATATTACAGCATGTTTAACGAGAAGATTAGCTAGCTAGCCAGCCATGTCACTGTCCCAAAATCAATATCAAGATTTTCACGAACAAAGTAGCCTTTATCGACCATAGTCTTGGCCACTGTCGCCAGCCGCAGCCTGCAGCGAGTTGAATAGCAAATGGATGTGAGATGATCGCGTCAAAATTGACATAATCTGCTAACCGTAAATATAATTTGACAATATGTTTAACATTAAGACTAGCCAGCTATCCAGCCATGTAATTGCTCCCAAATCAATATCAAGATTTTCACGAACTAGTGCTAAGTAGCTACTAGACTAGGCTACGGCCGCAGCCTGTGACTGTAGAGGGTGGAATAGCAAATGGATGTGAGATGATCGCATTAAAGTTGACATATTCTCCAAACAATAATTATAATTTGACAGTACGTTTAACAACAACATTAGCCAGCTATCCAGCCAAGTCATTGTTACCAAATCAAATAAAGAGTTTTACGAATAAAATAATCGGCCATGTGTGTTGGCTACTGTCGTGTTGGCCGCAGTAGAAGTAGATCGACTAGCGAGGTGAATAGCGAATGGTATGTGAGATGAGCGGTTACGTGACACAGACACAGGCTACATTCAGAAAAGTACAATTTTGCAAATAGGTTAAAAGACATATTGAAGTCACTCATTGTGGTAATGACATGTTGGCTTGTTAAAGTCTTTCAAAATTGTAAATGGAGGCTTGTAAATGGAGGACTGCGTCTCTGTTGTTATTGTTACTTATTTCAGACACTTTGTACAGGCTCATATACCATGTAGCCGGCGCAATCATTTAGAACGGTGAAAAGACAGTTTTGCTGAAATGACGTAGTAGGTGTCCAATATCACTAGTAGGTGTCCGTATATCACTTTTTATACCATGGTCTGGGTGAATACTCGATTCTGATTGGCTGCAGGGGTGTACATTATTAAGTGATATACGGACACCTACTGCGGCCAACACGACAGTAGCCAACACACATGGCCGATTATTTTATTCGTAAAACTCTTTATTTGATTTGGGAACAATGACTTGGCTGGATAGCTGGCTAGTCTTGTTGTTAAACGTACTGTCAAATTATAATTATTGTTTGGAGAATATGTAAACTTTAATGCGACCATCTCACATCCATTTGCTATTCCACTCTCTACAGTCACAGGCTGCGGCCGTAGCCTAGACTAGTCTAGTAGCTACTTAGCACTAGTTCGTGAAAATCTTGATATTGATTTGGGAGCAATTACATGGCTGGATAGCTGGCTAGTCTTAATGTTAAACATATTGTCAAATTATATTTACGGTTAGGAGATTATGTAAACTTTGACGCGATCATCTCACATCCATTTGCTATTCAACTCCTGCAGGCTGCGGCTGGCGACAGTGGCCAAGACTATGGTCGATAAAGGCTACTTTGTTCGTGAAAATCTTGATATTGATTTTGGGACAGTGACATGGCTGGCTAGCTAGCTAATCTCCTCGTTAAACATGCTGTAATATTATATTTACTGTTTGTCAACCGTACACAATGTTATTGCCTTTGAATCTTGCTAGCATAACGTTAGCTTTCGGGCTAATAGTTCAGCCAAGGGAAAGCTGGTGTTGGGTTCTATGAGCTGAGCGGACTATAAAATATCAGAGTTGGCCGACGTTAAACAACGTTAGATTTTGATTGCAAAACGCATTAAAACATAGATTCATATTTGTAAAAAAAAACGTTGGCAAGTGACCATGGTATAAGCGGGATAATGCCCTTCGAGGTGTCCAATATCATCTGATAATGGACTCCGCGGAAGCAACCGTCCGACGCGCAGTTCACGCCTCCGCATCGTCCATTATCAGATGATATTGGACACCTCGTCGGGCATTATCCCTTACTTATTGTGGAATTATCAAGGAGACTTTCGTGTTTTGGGGTTGAAAATTCTTCGAGGATATAAGAAAAATCGTCCGTATACTACCCTGTGCGTCCGCATCCGACGCCTAGGGCCGTGACAAAGCGTCGGTATTGGACGAGAAAACAGGTTTTTATATGGCTCTGGGATCACTAGGCTATATGAAAGGGGCGATTGAAATCTACTGCCCTTCTGCTTTGGGATCACTATATGAAAGGGGCGATTGAAATCTACTGCCCTTCTGCTTGTCTAAGACCCAGGGTGGCTCATTATTAACACACACGGCTTAGCATATCACTAGTCAAATCGAGTAATTCCAACCTTCTAAACTACTGGTAGGACAGGAGGTGCCCTACTACTTGATTCAAATGGGTGATTTTTTACTGATTTACTGCGATCTAATCGACTGATTCAAACTGTATCGGGTGTGTTATCATAGATCTGCATTCACGGGCCTGACACGCCCCATGGTGCACTAGTGACTATAAGGCAAGCGACCTGACAAGCACCTGTATACGCACCTGTACGCACTGTTCTCGCACAGTTCAGAGAGCATTCCTCGTAACTGCAATCTGAAAATATGGGCAAAATAAGAAGACGACGAAACTCTACTAAACTCTGATCACCGACCGTGAAGGTTCCTATATTTTCCCTTTCTTTACGATCGCACGGAGCTGAGTCCGGAGGAGGAACAGTCGCTTCTCCATTGGAAACAGTGTAGGAATACACATCACCCGCTTTAACAACCTCCATAACATCATTAGTTAAATCCTTGTTTTCTGCGTCGAATGAAAGCCTATTTTATTTATCTAAGCGAAGTGCGTCGTCACATTCTCTGAAACTATTGACTGTAAAAACGCATAGCCTACTCGTCGAAACTCCATTCCTCGTAACTACAATCTGAAAATATGGGCAAATTAAGAAGACAACGAAAGTTTCGTTGAAGTTGTCTTGTCAGACTCGGTAACGTATTATTTTATTGTAAACATTGACTTTCAAGTCATGGAATTGATTGATTCTTTTGTTGTTAAATGTCGAGAGCAATGACATGGAATAGCCGACATTATCCACAATGTCTGGTAGGCCTACTTCCCATAAAACGAAAGTAAATTCTACGTCTTAAGGGCTAAAGTGGGAAATGGTCAAAGGTTGAAATCTATAGCGAAGTATTGCGACTCAATGCCAAGACATTTCTTACATTGCAATGTTAAAAGCCTATATTTTGGGTCTTGTTTATTGCAGAAAGCCTTCTGTAGGCCTACAACAACAACAAACTAGGCTACATCCAACTCATACTTTTTTAATGAAATGTCAAAGTTAACGAATCATTGGAAACATCACTTTTATTTTAAGGTAAGGTGTCTGGATTACACTTTCAGTCACTGCACAATACATTTAGTCTTACCATGATATTCACCATTATCCAACACATATATAGGGTGAATTATGGTCATCTGGGCAATTTCTTTGCATTCATTTTCTCATGGGAGCTTCCTGAGTAAAAGTTCTGTGGACTAGCTAGACATTGTCATAGCAGGAAAAAAACTCACTGGAGTTTAGGTGTCCCATATTACCCAATGTCCCAGATTACCAGAATTCACCCAACTAAATGGTAAATGGACTGCATTTATATAGCGCATTTTTTATACCTTAGCGGCACCCAAAGCGCTTTACAATTTTGCCTCTCATTCACCCATTCATACTCACACTCACACATACCGACGGCGGCGAGCTGCCATGCAAGGCGCCGCTCTGCCCATCGGGAGCAACGTGGGGTTCAGAGTCTTGCTCAAGGATACTTCGGCACATGGCCTGGGAGTAGTCGGGGATCGAACCGCCAACCTTGCGATTAACAGACGACCCTCTCTACCCCCTGAGCCACAGCCGCCCCCCACAACTAAACTTATATCTGTTTTCATCCAGTTCTTTATGCAACAATACAAGTTATAACATCAGTGCTATGTATATACATAGTATAGTCACCTATCTTCTCCAATATTTGTAGATCCTGTTACTGTCTCTACACATTGGATTCTGTAGGCCAACCCCAAGTGGCTACCAGATAGGGGAAGAGTACTGTCCTATGTGTGACTCAGGTGAGGACCGCTTCTCAATATGACATGACATGTAGGGTGAATCATGACAAATAATGTATTATTCTTGTGTCCAGGAAACAGGGTCCATAAACATTGTAATAAAGTCAATAGCACTTCCTGCATTCCTTGTACTGGCTCTACTTTCCTTGACCAGCCCAATGGACGCACAACCTGCTTTCCATGTACAAACTGTGATCAAGGTAACTGCCTTTACAAGTTCTCATGTAGCTGAGATGAGCTTGGGCATATGTAATGGTCATGTGTTTTCTCACAGTTTCAGGTTTGAAGGTAAAGCAGAGTTGCACATCCACATCAGATGCTGTGTGTGAAGCACTTGAGGGATACGTTTGTGCACAGCTAAATAACCAAAGTTGTGAAGCTGCCAAGGAACACAGCAGATGTAAACCTGGACAATACATCAGTCAGCAAGGTTTGCCTCATAGTCCCCTGTACCTCGATGGGAATAACCATGACACATCTTTCTACAGCTCGTCTATCTTTTCTCACTGTAGTCCAATATCTACATTTGTACTAAATAAGGTTTCTCAACCTGTGTTTATGCAGCAACATCCTCTAAAGACACTGAATGTTCAGACTGCACTGGTGATACTTTTTCCAATGGACACTCAACCTGCTTACCATGTACAAACTGTTATCCAGGTAACTGCCTTTACCAGGTCACATGTAGCTGAGATGAGCTCTGGCAGATGTAATGGTCATGTGTCTTCTCACAGTTTCAGGTTTGAAGGTAAAGCAAGGCTGCACATCCATATCCGATGCTGTGTGTGAACCACTGGTGGGATACTTTTGTGCACAGCTAAATAACCAAAGTTGTGAAGCTGCCAAGGAACGCAGCAGATGTAAACCTGGACAATACATCAGTCAGCAAGGTTTGCCTCATAGTCCCCTGTACCTCAATGGGAATAATCATGACCCATTTTTCTATAGCTCGTCTATCTTTTCTCACTGTAGTCCAATATCTAGCTACATGTGTAAACTAAATTAGGTTTCTCCATCTGTGTTTATGCAGCAACATCCTCTAAAGACACTGAATGCTCAGACTGCACTGGTGATACTTTTTCCAATGGATCATTGACATCCTGCCAACCATACACAAAGTAAGATGCACATGTAGTGCTATTAGTTTTTTCCAATCGCTATGTTTTTTTCCATACCTTTAACAAGTTTTCTAAACTCTTAACGCACCAACCAACCTACCACACACAATTGTCAAAACTTTTGATTTCATGCTCAAAATCACTAATTATAAAGTAAACTCAAACACTTATTGTCATAACACAAAAATACACTAAACATGACACCATGTCTAGCAAACACTAACACACGTTCTCTTTTCACACTAATATGTAGTCAATCATAGCACAATGTCATAAAAAACACTAACATCAGATGCAATTACAGAAACTGCATTCATCTATATGTGTCAGGTCTCACAGTATATGGATTATAGATTGTGTTTGCAATGCAGTTTTTTTTGAAGCCTCTCTACATTTTTGTTTTGTTGGGTTTAGTTATGTAATGCAATTTGTTTCTTTGCTGCAGAAATTCTGAACAAAAAATGAATGACCCATCTCAGAGTAGCTTTATAGAATGTACGTTTACTGTATTGAAAAAAAGAAGACAGAAACATAATTGCTACAGTAAAGGCTTAATTGCAACAGGACAATACTGCAATACAGTAAATATGCGATATCCCTGTAAGACCCGATTTAAAATGTCAACATCACCTTTAGCTCTCCAAAACTGTCTTGTCTTGCAATGCTATTGGATAAATTTGGTCTTTCGAAAAAAAGAAATGAGCAATTACAGTAAAGAGCTAAAGGTGACATTGTAATTTTACCTTACAGGGATTTAGCTGCCTTTACAGTATTACCCTAGCTCTGGCCCTTCTCTGAGGGCCACCACACATTCTAACTCCTCTCCCTTGCCCCACTCCTCTCCCTTGCCCTTGTCCCACTCCTCTCCCTTGTCCTGGTACTTGTCTTACTGTACTCTCCCTCGTGCAGCATTACTGTATTCTTACTTTCTTTGTGTTGCTCTATATTATTCTTTTTCCACACAAGATTAGCCCAAAGAGGTCCTCTTTACTGTATACTATATGGCCATGCGATTGAAATAGATAACCTCAACACCTGAGTGTTTCCTAGTCTAGTTTCCTAATCAACTGATTTATAGCTTTTTCTCAGTAGCAATGGAATAAAATACAGGGCATATATATGTGTTTCAATTCACAATATGAACAGCTGTTTACTTTGATTTTACCCTATAAGTTGTTAGGCAATAAGGTTTTGTACATTATGTTATCTGTTTTGGCATACAGTGTGTGAAAGCAATGGTAAATTGGGCAGTAAAAATCGATTGTTTTGGTCTTGGTTGAGCTTGTGGGTAAAAGAAGTTGAAGCATTTGAAATTTGTGTTTACTCTATGCATTTTGTGTCAAAGCAACAAGAAATGTTTTAATTGTATAGCCAACACAGACGGACGTTGTGCTAACTGTGTTAAGAGTTTAGGAAACTTGTTAAAGGTATGGAAAAAAACTTCAAAGCGTTAGTAAACAACTGTAAAATTTGAAACTCAGACCATAATTAAATGTTATTACTCATTACTCTATGCAGGTGTGAATCATTGGACAAGGTCCAAGTCAGTCCTGGTGACCATTCGTCTGATACTACTTGTGAAACAGCAAAACCTGGAGTTGGAGCCATTCTTATAGTCATTCCTACAGGCATTGCCTTTGCCATTGTTGGAGCCTTTCTTGTTTATTGTTTTTTTCTACGAAAAAAAACACGATGCATGAATACAGGTAAGAATGTTGTTGATAACTTGAACTGCATGGATTCTTTCAGGCTACAAAGTCCCTCTCATAAAATGACAATGGATCTTCTTTTCAAAAATAGTTTAGAAAGTTATGAACAGGGATTTATGCAGATAGTAAACCTAAGAAAGACACAGTGAGAATACACTCATGTAGGCTCTTTTACCCCATTGCTGTCGAGAGCAGGGTACTTTACTTTATATTAACTTGCGTTCCCTAAATATACCCATTCTCATGAAATGAGCACCGTTTTACTTTTAAGTACTAAGTCAACCCCCAATAAGTTAAATACTCCAATAAGCCCTTATTACAGCCTGCAACTAAGTTTATTTTATAGTTTCAACTAGGTTATTGAGGCTCACACATCACCATTAGCCTACCTCTTGCACTAAGGAAAACAAGGGAACCCTGTGTCATTCTACACTACACTTTTTATTTTGAAGCGTAAATAAGCAGCATCAAATGTATGTTGTATGCTTTTTAATCGATGCAGATTTTAAACGTAAGTATGCATTATACAGACAGGTCAGTTTAAAATTCCAAATGTTTGGACGTTTAATATTAGTTTAAACAATAGGTTTGGAGGTGATTTAGTAAAACTAAATCGTCCCAGCTGCAGCGGGCGCAAGCATACCTCACAATACCCTCTCTAGTTTGCTAACAGCAATTACAGTGGAGCAGGAGAATGGCTTCCAGTACATTTTGGCCAAAGTTTAAATGACATAAACTAGTATCATACTTATAGCTTAAACATTCGATTAATAAGCCCTTAAACTTGTGAATCACATGACTGTTTCAATTATAGATGTGTTACGTTTTTAAACTTTTTTTCTTTCACAAGCTATCAAGAAATCCCTTCACTCCAATCTCTCCCCATCGACAACCACCCCCTTACCCCTACTCCTGATTGAACAGCCATTACTACAGGTACAACTTTTTTTTAAAGTATAATATCTTACGACATATTTCCAATAACATTGGATATTTCAACAGTATTGCAATATAGTACAACTATACCAAAATAGCTCTTTATTAAACCAAACCCTTTTTTCAACTGGGTTACACTGACAATGAAGAATGAATATATACATTTCTTCCCATTAACCAGCACTCTTGTAAATGGAGGCTATTGTAGTCTGCCTATTTTACCATTCTTTCTATTTTTAAGAAATCAACTGACACATCACTGCTGCCGCCAGTTTAGGAAACAAGTGAGACCTAACTTTGTCTAGATGTTGCACATGATGTATTTCATTATTCATGAATTATAAGGATTGACCAAAAATGATTGACCAATTATTTTTCCCTCAGTTTCACAAAACATGGATATTTCACCAAACAACTAATTGGTGGTTCACAATTCAATTCAAATATTAGACCTAAACTCTCTAGGATTCTGTTTGGACCCTCCGCCATAAGAGATGAAAAGATTCAAGAGAAACAATGCAGATTCCGTCCTGGCTGTGGAACAGTGGACCAACTCTTTACCCTTGCAGAGTTTCTTGCATCAAGTGTGTAAAGTTGTATTTTGATAAGATTTTTTGTGTACATAAGTCTGCTCGCTTGGTCATGACCGGAGTTCGTAGTAATTAATATAGATACATTTAGTTTAGAAGCAATTTAGTTTTACAACCAATATGGCATGTTTACATTTACATTTATTCATTTAGCAGACACTTTTATCCAAAGCGACTTCCAAGAGAGAGCTTTACAAAAGTGCATAGGTCACTGATCATAACGAGATATCCCCAACATTGCAGGTAGTCAAACATGAAGCATACATTGTGAAAACCAAAAATAAGTGCCAAAGGGACTTATGTTAACATTGCAGACTGCATAACACTTAATCAGTGTAACTTATGTAGATAAGAACTTATGTATAGCATTGCACTTAATGCTCAAGTATGCCTGATGTATCTGTGTGTCTTACCCATAATCTGTATATAAAGTATTACCCTTAAATGTTCTGTCTGCAATGTACCAGTCATTTTATTTCCTTTTCGGCATGTGCCCGTGTGGGAAAGGTGTATTTTGAGCTCCTCGGAATTTTCATCTTAGTCTTTAAAATTATATTTATACACGTTTTTCTATTATTCTAAGTAAGTCCCATTATATTAAAGGTATGGTTGATTATTGTATTGTTTGCCTGTACCGTCGGAAAAGTGTAGGCCTACTTCCCTCCAAATAAACTAACACCAAATCAACTACGACATTATAATCATGTCCTAATAGTCGTGTCTTAATTTACGGTTTGCTTAGATCTGACAAAAAGGAGCTCAC
>CAEFZP010004301.1:0-27338 GCA_903064625.1 Mallotus villosus | reverse complement strand
GAGTGGAGGGGCAGAGTCATAGAGGTATTATTAAGTAGAGAGAGCCAAAATTGTCTTCCAAGATGGCGTCCCCATTCATTTCTATGAAAAGTGCTCAGTGGCGCAGTGAGGCAAGCTAGAGCGCGAAACGGACAGCGCCATCTTTCTACTTCCGTGTCTTCCGGTCTAAACTAGGAAAAAAGTGAGCCCCTAGCTTTAAACGGGCTCACTTTTTTCCTAGCTCTGAGCTGGCTCCGAGACTCGTGCACGCTTGCAACTAGCTGTACACGTCATACTTTGCGACAACCAGTCGCGAGCTTGTGAGCTGGAGCTAAGGCATTGCAGAAAACTGTCAGAATGTGGTACAAGTCCGATCAAGAAGCAGATACATGTGAACTTACGAAAATCAATACTGTAATATTATACGTGCAATGCCTATACGTTGTTCTTTTTGCTCCGTGTTTTTAGTTTGACTGCTAAGTATTGTGTTGGATTAAAGAAACTGCAAACTTGAATATCTGGCTCCGTCGTTGTTCTATCTCGGCAAAGCAAGCTAAATTAAGCCTACAAGCTATAGGCCTACCTATGTTACTATTATAATGATGATGAGTGTTGCTTACTATTACTAGCTTATTGTTAATGCCATCGTTGTAGTGTTAACTGACATAAAGTTCTAACAATATAACGACCATAACAATATTGTCTTTATCAGACATGATTTATTCATCTTCGTCTTTGCTCCAGAATAACATGTTATCTACAATGACGCCGTAACATGCCACGATATTATAACTAATTATGTTAGGCTATAATTAGCCTACTTTATCATGCAATGAGAATAATCGCGTTCATTAGCCTACAAAATGGTTAAAAATGCTTTAAAATAACGGAAATAAACTCTACAAACAACCGTCATGTATATGTGCAAGCATTTGTAAAACTTGCTACAATTAAGGCAGGCAATTTTAGATTACCAAGTACTTTCTCCTTGTTCTCATTCAGCTCAGGTAAATCAGCGACTTGCTGATGTTCCCTTGTGTGCTCGTCCCCTGTTAGTATCCGCGAACACGTTTCGAGGCAACTTTTCTTGACGTAGGCAAATAAATGGGGTGCTAGTTTACTCATTTCGGATTTGTTTCAAACATAGCAAAAATCTGGAAAAATTATTCTATGAAAAAGCTAGTAGTATGAGCCAGGTTCGAGTATCGAACAAAAATTATTGGGGGAGATAGTTTTGTAAATGTTGACTGGAGTTAATAGATTAAAAACGACCGGAAGACACGGAAGTCAAGTCGAAGATGCAATACCACCTACATCGACCGGGGCCGTTGCCTCAAGCCAAGGGGCGAGGGGTGGGGGCTTGGGCAGAGTGCGCGCAGGTAGGTAGGTAGACAGACAGGTAGTCCGTCCAATCAATTCATGGGTTTTAGTCACGTGACTTTTTTGTTGCTGCCGCCATCTTTAGGACGAATTCGAAGAATTGAGAATGGATGGATGTTGCACACGAAAATAGCACACTTTACCACAGACGAAAAGCAAAAAAAAATATATAAGATAGATACTTTAGCTTTTAATCCATATTTACTAATAAATGGACTGCTTACTCTACTAAAGTATAGTAAAAACCTGCCAAATTTGACGTTAGCTGACATCTATATTTACCTCGTCCACAATCCCTCTCCATACAATGGGGAAGCGGGCTTGCACCATACATAGGATCAAGGAAGGTGAATTTTGACTTTGCTCCTATGATATTACAGTTTCTTCCCTTCTGCTGTTGGCCTCTTCAACAAGGCCAAGGGTTCACACTGACTTATTGACTTTACTTAATGACTCTAATATTCTGCACTACATTACTGCATCTTGTACATTTGTGTTTTTTGTCATATTTGTATTTTTTTTTATATTGTAAATTAGGCAACTTATATTTTATTGTATATTTTATTTTAAATATAATTCCACTTTAGTATAGATAGTATAGTTATATAGTATAGATATTTAGTATAGACAGTCCACATATTTAAATTTAAGGATACTATATGTTTATTGTATGCACCTTCCTGCCAAAGCAAATTCCTTGACTGTGCAAACTTTCATGGCCAATAAATCCCTTTCTGATTCTGATTCTATATTTTTTTATCGAATTCACCTCGCTGGCACAGTTAATTTCTTGTTTGTGTAAACTTACGTACGGTGGCCGACATGTACATTTGCAGCGCGTTTGCACATGTCGGCCACCGTACTAACTTGGCAAATATAGTTGATTCTAAGAAATGGATGAACTTATCAAACGTTGTTCGACCTACAATGACCCTAATACCTGCTAGGTTAATTTAGGAAAGAAGCCCCCGGCTGCTCGCGCGTCTATGTTGCTTCACTCCGTGAACCTGCAACTCGTCTGTTACTGTTTACAACGTTAGCAGGGCTACTTGACTGGCGTTGCCTTTTCAGCGTGAGATATACAAGGTGTGGAGTGAGAGCGCGTGAAATGGTGCGTGTGTCTCACGGCCAATGCGTGAGAGTTGGCAGTAGGGTGACCAGACGTCCGGATTTCGGCCGGACAGTCCGGTTTTCCAACCTTTTGTCCGGACCGCTGTTGCGTGTCCGTCTTTTCGCCCTTTTGTCCTCCTTTTCGACCCTTCCTGCCCACCGTCGCAATTTAAAACTTGCGCTGGCTTCAGGCAGTGCCAATTTTTCAGTAGGCTTTCAGATGCCGAAGAGAAAGACCTCCTTCAACCATACGTGTGCACAGGGCCGACGGACTAGGTAGACAAGTGCTACAGTTGTGGGGGGGCCCAAGGCAGAGAGGGGCCCATGGGAAGTTTAGATTTTGGTTTTAAGTAGCCTATTTTTTGTTTTTTGTTCAAATGGTTTAATTACATAACTACATGTCACGATGAATATCGATCTAAATGCAAGCTTTGCCTATTAATTTAGTACATTATTGTATTCCAAAATTCTAAACACCCCTTGCAAAAATCGCATAATGGTTCAGTCCACACAACTGATTTCACAGCTCGATTGGGTATTCCGCCCCCAACGTAGCCTTCCCAAACTGAATGCCTTACGGTAAGGCATTCAGTTGGGAAGGCTACGTGCGCCGCAAAAGACTTTTATCTGGATGGAGATGCGGCAACATGTCACAACTACAGAAGTTAAAGTCTGGCTCTCAGAAGCGAAAGGAAAAGAAAGAAAGGGAGAAAAAACAAAAAGAAGGAAGTCAGGTTCTGACTAACTTCTTTACAAAGAAAGGTGAGCACAAAACGTTTAACCACACAAGGTGAAACCCCATTCTTAAAGTATCGTTTTTAAAATGAACAGAGACAAGTTAGCAAGCAGACAATAGGCTACACTTTCAATTAAATGAGGCCTCCCTTGGTTAGTATGTTAATGGATAAATAAAGTGTACGGTAGGCTAATATCGCAATAGCAGGCTACTGATTTGAAGCAAGCTAATATCAAATTAATACTAAGCCGTTATTAGGCTACTACATGATAAATAATAACCTATGGCATATAGGCTATAGTTAGCCCCATAAGTCATGACATGACACAATGGCTATATCATCCTAGCTGCCTGCTAGTAAAACTTAATTTGTGAAACAAATTACAGAAACTGTCACAGAAAGTGGACCAGCAGCAACAACCCCCTCATCCTCCTCTGATGCAGACTTGAGACAAGGTGAGCTTAGTTCAACATGAAAGCAGAAATAAACTAGTTTGACTTGAATGACTGTAGCAACCTTGTAGCAAGGGTGTTTTAGTGTATTAGGCAATGATTAAGATGAGAGGCTAATTAGTTAATTATATCCTTCATGCTCCTACAGAGGGGCCTGCTGTTGTAGATAAAGAAGATGTGACAGAGGATGATGGAAGTGATGAGGAAAGAGAAGAAGGCAGTGTACATGAAGGTTGCATTCTTGCTCTTCTCTCGATTGAAAGCCAATTGGCAAGAGCATTGGACTTTAAGGACCTTATCAGGGATTTTGCCAACAAGAAGACCCGTCAGTGGGCATTTTCTGCGACTCAGTGATATGTTTGGGTATGGCCCTGGGGGGGGGGCCCTTCCGGACTTCTTGTATAGGGGCCCAGAATTTGGTGCTACGGCCCTGCGTGTGCAGAACTCCCCTTTGTCAGTAAGAGCAGCAAAGACCAATTCCATGCCTTCTGTAAACTCTGTCACATAGACGTGAGTAGTAAGGGCAAATGGGGAAAAGGCACAAAGATAACGCTAGTTCTGCCGGGCACTCTTCGTTGACATCGTTTTTTGCTCCGAAAACAACAGCGGATGATAAAACGACGGCTGCTGAGCTGTTGAAATTATTTTATATATATTTATATCACACTGTAAAACATCACCAATTATATAGGAGTTTAGACTGCAGCGCAAAAGTTGAGAAACGTATTTATGAAGACTGTGGTAGCTAAAGGTGTGACCCTAGGCAGAACCAAAGCACAAGCATTGTAACCAAAGCACAAATGTATTAGCCCCATACTCCCTAAACACACACGTGGATTAGCCTACATAAAAGAAAACAATCTGCATTTTCCATAAAAAATGACAATAAGATTCGAAGTCTAATCATAATGAGAAAAGGTAAAAACCAAATAGGTGGCTTTGAACTTAAAAAGAAGATCGAATAAAGCGCCACACAGTTCAGTGTAGCCTACATACCTTCAGCTTGATTCCCAACTTTCCCTGCAGTGCCGTGGAGAGAACTAGGGAGGTAAACAGACACCGTCGCTTAATGTTGACATCACTTTTTACCCCCACCGCAAACAAGCCTCATGACCAGATAACATACAGCAGCTGAACGGAAGACTTGAAATCGACTAGGTAGGGTAAGAAAAAATGACCGTAACAAAATTGATTTGTAATACTGTTGAGGGTAACTTGTTGAAAGAAACATCTTGGACCAGCAAACGGATTGTTTTATGACACTGCGAGCTGCTTACACAGAGTAGATTTTTTTACTGACTGCAGCTTCCTTTACACCGTGAGGCTGAATAAACACATATCTAATCTTTGTGCAGTTTATCGTCAGTTTTCGTCAGACTAAAACATTTTTTGTTATGGTGCGTTACACATTGATTTTTGTACAGCGATGCTCGTTTTGTGAAATACATGTGCTGAAATGTTGAGGGCATTGGCAACTCGTGAGGTGTCCTTTCAATTAAATTATATTTTATATATTCCCAAAATGTCTAAGCAAGACAGAACTTGCATTATAAATGTGAGATGATAGCTCCATCACCTTAGCTCCATCGCTGTCGATTACAGCCAAGTAGCCTATAGGCGGTCTTAGAGGCGGTCTTAACATAGAGCAGTGGTTCCCAACCTTTTTGGGTGTGCCACGTCGTGGGGCATCCTTTGTTATCTCACATATATATTATTATTATTATTTTTGCCCCCCTAAGGCTCGGTCAATATTTGGACTACATAGAAAACGACAGTGTCCAAAGTTTCGTCTTGGTCTCGATTGCGTTGGCATTACTTTTGTTTACGTTCCATTGCACAGTTTAGGAGGATACAACGTTTTTGTGGCATAAAGTTGATTTTGTCGGCAAAGGGTAGACTACTCAGTTATAATAGCCTACGTCACAGCGTCGGCACATGTTAGCAACGACGCATTAGATACGACGTGCATAGAAGACTGTTGCACAGCAGCAAGGATGGTATCGTGCCTCCCCCCTAGCATCCGTCAATATTTTGATTACTTAGAAAACGTCATGTCAAAAGTTGGTAGCCATTGAGTTGCTTGTCTTTTTATTTACCTGGCTAACTTGCTAGCCACAGTCACTGACGCTACTAACGTCACGAAACACGCGTGACTACCTCTAGCAGAACATTAGTTTAGCAGCTTGTTAACTTCTGGGAGATAGCTAGGCTAAAGCTTTAACGCTACTGCAAGGCAAGGTGTAATGTACAATATAAGCTGATATTATTGAGGAACTACATCTACTTTCGGAAACGGTAGTCTACTATTTCACTGAAGCATTAGCATCATGACATTAGCCTATGTTGCCCGGGCAACACATGAGCCTACTACAGCGGTCTATGATGCATGTTTTCAATCGTTAAAATAAACATTACTCACAAATACATTTTCGTTGTACGATTTATTATGACATTAGATTACAAGTAAACGATTTGTTGGTGAAATAATCATTACCTGTGATTTCAAACCAGTACTGCAACGCTGTAGCCTACGCGAGGGACTGTGTAGCTAACAAAAACATCCACAGCTGTTTACAGTAAGAAGTCAAACGGCGACAGAACATGTTCGGCACTCTCTTAAATCAAAAGTATTTCAATAGGTGAAGCTGTCTGACTACTAACCCGAACTTCATTGACACAGCCTAAACTTGTCAATCTGTTAATGAAAGCAATATTGAATTTCAGCCTAAACCGTACAACGGAACGTTCAACCAACGATCGCCACCAAGACGAACACTGTAGTAGGCCTATACAATTTACCGGGACAGCTTCTCCACAAAGGGCTATATCGCATTTTGCGTTGTTACTGACAATGATCGCTATTGAGCTTTTTATGCATGAGCGATTTTCCACTAAATAAATGTCAAGCTTATATACGTTTTTGGGGGCATGTCATAAGTTAGCAGAGCTAACTAGGGCTAACTAGAGCTACTGTTTGAATCGCGATTCCATCTGAAATATTTCCAGTGATAACGTTGTTACAGTAGCTTCTTTCCAAGGGTGTTCTTAATGAATTATTATGCAATAGACTGTGAGTAGGCTAAATGCTTGAAAATATCACTAGAAGGGAAAAACTTAAAGGGACGGACAAGCAGGCACACCCTCACAATTTCCCCAGAAATTGTATGCTCTCTAGTTTGGCTTGTGACCCCACTTTGACATCACAAGGCTGTAGTGACCCCAGATATTCAAAACACTGTCCCCCCCGATCCCTAAATATACGAATATGAATGTCTGTTGAATCTCGAATATGAAACTGATTTCACCTCGGTTGAAAACCGTGACACGAATGCCTTTTAAAAGGTACTCTGACGTCAAAGGGACGTGTGGTGCGTGATGAATAGCTGTGTTAATGTGTCAGTTTGAGCGTTTGAGGAAGCCTCAAAATAGAGAGGGCTGAAATTGGAGTATGTAGTTACTTTAAGGTAGCACAGCAAGAAAAAAGCGTTTTTTACCGATTTATGGACATCCATATTGATCCCTCCAATGCTTACCTTAATGATGACATTATGTTAATTCGATTTAGCTGTGTGGCAAGAAGCAATATGTTAACGTTTGAATCCGAACTTATTAATTGATACAGACAGAAGTTGATATTTTGAAGGAAAGCGTTTAATTGGAAACTGGATACAGAACATCGTCTGGACAAAGATTCACCGTATTCCTACGCCATGATTGGTTGTGTCTGAATACTGCTGATTCACGTTACAGCCCAAATGAAAACAATCCCAGAAAAAAGGGAAGTTAAATCGAACAATATTTTTCATCAGTACTCGATCACCTCCCTCAGGTACCTGTCATAGTACAGGCCTGTGTCCTGGAGACAAGCGGGAGCTTCTAGATCCTGGAGAACTGGGGGGTTCAGCTGGGGCCAGTTGTACAGTTACATTTAGGGGGGCCGCAAGGGGTCCGAGCTTGTAGTCACAGGGGGACTGGGCCCCTCTGCCCCCCCCCTTCGGGTTCCCACCTAACAAAAGCCACTTCCCAAAAACCAACACAAGTAAACCCTCTTTCATCCCCTCAGCCATTTCAGCTGTTTAGCTCCAACATTTAACTGTCATACCAGCTCATCCACCCAGCCACATAGGGTAAATATTTCTTAGATTGTATCGTTTTTGAAACATTGGATACTTATGTACTTTATGTTTGTTATTTTACTTTTCCTTCGTATATTGTGTGACATTGTGTGTGTTAATCATTGTTTGTGGTTGTGTTTTGCAGCAACACAACCAACTGCCCCAGGGGACAATAGAGTTCTACTTGCTTGGTTGCTCTCACACACACACACACACACACACACACACACACACACACACACACACACACACACACTGTAGTCTGAAACAGCTTCCATCCATCATTACAGGGGTAGAGTATATTTCCTGTGTCCTGTCATGTTGGAGTGTATATCTGGTGTTACTGCATGTGCTGTCATGTTGGACTGTATATCTGGTGTTACTGCATGTGCTGTCATGTTGGACTGTATATCTGGTGTTACTGCATGTGCTGTCATGTTGGACTGTAGATCTGGAGTTACTGCATGTGCTGTCATGTTGGACTGTAGATCTGGTGTTACTGCATGTGCTGTCATGTTGGACTGTAGATCTGGAGTTACTGCATGTGCTGTCCCAGTAGGTGTAGGCCGGTAGTTATTCCAGCTGTGGGTCGTACAGAAGTTCTCTCAGGTGGTGACTGCTGGGACAGCTTGGCCCCAGACATCACTGCTTTGGTTTGTTTTTTATGGTGGATACGTAGGTGACTCTTCAGATTGCCATTTGTTTTACCTGAATAGTCACAGTGTGGGCAGCTGTAGGGCTTCTCTCCAGTGTGGATCCTGCTGTGAACAGTGAGATAACCAGCCTGGCTAAAGGTTTTACCACAGAGGTCACAGCTGTAGGGCTTCTCTCCAGTGTGGATCCTGCTGTGAAGAGTGAGAGTACCTGCCCGGCTAAAGGTTTTCCCACAGAGGTCACAGCTGTAGGGCTTCTCTCCGGTGTGGACCCTGCTGTGAAGAGTGAGTTTACCTGCCTGGCTAAAGGTTTTCCCACAGAGGTCACAGCTGTAGGGCTTCTCTCCAGTGTGGATCCTGCTGTGAAGAGTGAGAGTACCTGCCTGGCTAAAGGTTTTCCCACAGAGGTCACAGCTGTAGGGCTTCTCTCCAGTGTGGATCCTGCTGTGAAGAGTGAGAGTACCTGCCTGGCGAAAGGTTTTACCCACAGAGGTCACAGCTGTAGGGCTTCTCTCCAGTGTGGATCCTGCTGTGAAGAGTGAGTTTACCTGCCTGGCTAAAGGTTTTCCCACAGAGTTCACAGCTGTAGGGCTTCTCTCCAGTGTGGATCCTGCTGTGAAGAGTGAGCGTACCTGCCTGGCTAAAGGTTTTCCCACAGAGGTCACAGCTGTAGGGCTTCTCTCCAGTGTGGATCCTGCTGTGAAGAGTGAGATAACCAGCCTGGCTAAAGGTTTTCCCACAGAGGTCACAGCTGTAGGGCTTCTCTCCAGTGTGGATCCTGCTGTGAAGAGTGAGATTACCAGCCTGGCTAAAGGTTTTCCCACAGAAGTCACAGCTGTAGGGCTTCTCTCCAGTGTGGATCCTGCTGTGAAGAGTGAGATTACCTGCCTGGCTAAAGGTTTTCCCACAGAGGTCACAGCTGTAGGGCTTCTCTCCAGTGTGGATCCTGCTGTGAAGAGTGAGCTTACCTGCCCGGCTAAAGGTTTTCCCACAGAGGTCACAGCTGTAGGGCTTCTCTCCAGTATGGATCCTGCTGTGAAGAGTGAGATAACCTGCCTGGCTAAAGGTTTTCCCACAGAGGTCACAGCTGTAGGGCTTCTCTCCAGTATGGATCCTGCTGTGAAGAGTGAGAGTACCTGCCAGCCTAAAGGTTTTCCCACAGAGTTCACAACTGTAGGGTTTCTCTCCAGTGTGGATCATCATGTGCTGCTTGAGGTTCCTGGATGTGGAAAGACTCTTCCCACAGGTGTCACACTGATGTGTCTCCATAACTCAGGTCTCTTTTTGTCCTCTGTCTGGTCTCTCGGGATCCTGTCTGGTGTCTAGTCTCTCTGTAGTCTCTCTGTTGTTCTCTGGAAGAAGTCTCCCACTGTCTAGTGTCCGCCCACGATCAAGTATGACTGGCCAACAGAGGATCTGGAGGAAAAAGTTCCAAGTTACTGGCATTTAGCTTCAAAAAAAGGCTGTCCGTCATAATGTCCACTCTGATCAATAATGTTGATCATTTGGTCAGCAGTGTGTTTTTCAGGTGTATTTTGTCTGGAGAAACACACAACACTATGATGACTACTGCATGTAGCAAATAACTACTCTTTATGATGTTGTTTCTAGAATCAGAAGGTCTAAGGAAACTCGAACGCTCTTGAATAAAATATATTTTAAGTTCATTTTAAGTTTTTTCATTTATGCTTGAAGCGCGTTACAATTGGTGTGAAGCAAAACAGAAGCAAGCAGAAGCTCATATTTAAAATGGGATCATTTATATAGTTTAAATATGTTGTAACACCTCCCTCTCCCCCAATGAATTCCAACAGCTGATCTTAACCTTCCTAATGTAGCCAGGGGGAACCTATGAGTCCAGCTGATCTTAACCTTCCTAATGTAGCCAGGGGGAACCTATGAGTCCAGCTGATCTTAACCTTCCTAATGTAGCCAGGGGGAACCTATGAGGCCAGCTGATCTTAACCTTCCTAATGTAGCCAGGGGGAACCTATGAGGCCAGCTGATCTTAACCTTCCTAATGTAGCCAGGGGGAACCTATGAGGCCAGCTGATCTTAACCTTCCTAATGTAGCCAGGGGGAACCTATGAGGCCAGCTGATCTTAACCTTCCTAATGTAGCCAGGGGGAACCTATGAGGCCAGCTGATCTTAACCTTCCTAATGTAGCCAGGCAGTGGCGGACTCAGGGCGACCGCCCCCCTTCGTGCCTCCTTGGTTGAAAAAGCGCGCTAAAGTGCCGTAAAGAGTGGCGAATTACGAGAGAAAATCCGATAACGTGCTCAATGAGTGCCCTTCTAATGCCCTTACAGTGCCTACATGGTTGAAAAATTGCTCTCTAGAGTGGTGAATATGAGAGAAAGTGCCTTATTGGCTGCTCTTTACATAGGAAAACAATTATTGAGTGCCCTTGTGGTGGATTTTGATTATGATAAAACAGGGCAAACGTTAGGCGAGGACAGGGGTTATGTCAGGACAGAGGAAAGGCCCAAGATGGCCGATTCAATGGATATTACTAGGGACTAAAAAGAACAAATTGTCTGAACAGCACCATACTGTCTGGACAACACCAGCAAACTGTCTGCACAACAGCAGCTGGGAGTAATCAAATATGAAGTATATTTCCTGTTTCTGAAGGTTTCGGCTGCATGGGACATTAAGAAAGTACAGGTCGACGTGACCTGATGCCGTTGCTAGGGAACCGACTTCTCTGGGAGAAAAGTTTAAGTGTTAAACGAGGCTAAAATGCCTTTTGGGGGGTTCGGGATTCCGATACGAATGAGGAATGGAAATTTCCTCTCCAGTTGTGCAACCGTCTTGCACGCAGGGGCTACGTGCGCACCACCGAGGAGGGGGGGAGGATTATGGGCCATTATTTTGGTATATAAGGAAGTTTGGGGAGATTGTCAAATTGTCTCTCCACGGTCTGCCATCCATCGGCTGTTATGTGTATTGCCTTGCAAACTGAGCTGAAATAAAC
The DNA here is from genome assembly GCA_903064625.1 of Mallotus villosus. Classification (NCBI taxonomy): domain Eukaryota; kingdom Metazoa; phylum Chordata; class Actinopteri; order Osmeriformes; family Salangidae; genus Mallotus; species Mallotus villosus. The sequence goes on along the minus strand of CAEFZP010004301.1, from coordinate 15,934 downwards.
TTCAACTTTTTACCTATTCAAACAACCTGGTTTTTGAGCTTTTCTTCTTCAAATCAACCAGCCATTCGTCTATTCTTCAACACCCTCTATGGTAACCCTTCATACAATGAATTATGATGATGTGCCCTTTTAATTTTTTCGCCCCTGCCCTTCAAACAGTCTGAGTCCGCCACTGTAGCCAGGGGGAACCTATGAGGCCAGGTGTGTCAGGTAGGACACGAGTATAAGGTGCACTACCTGCGCAAGTCAGAATTGGGCCACTTAATGGGAGGCACGGGTAACTGCGGATGATATACGCCAAAGCTGAATACCTGTCAGCACCACGCAGGTGCAGGCAAATGTTTGCTGAATGATATTGAGTGTTTATTAAACGTTGCGTCTAGGGTAGTCCTAAATATGCAAGGTGGCTGTACCACACAGAACACGGTGAGTAGAGTATTATTTATTTTATATTAAATGTTGAAACATAAAGTATACACTAAGCTATAAATGAGTTTTGGCATTATTCCTAGTGATGTTTTGCAGACTGTGCAGGATGCATCGTCAAAGGGCATCACGTGGGCCTTATCTATAGCCTAATATTTGTAAGATCTAATTCAATGATTTGTGTCATTAAGAGAAATTAATATACATTTTCTGTTTCTGTATTCTTAATAATTACAGGTTTTCTTTATGTATAAGGTGTATATTATTTTACTTATTTCATTGATGTTTGGTATGCTATGCAGCACACCTGCACAGTTCTGGCTGGCCATGCCTGCTGCATGAAAGTTACAGGAAGTTTGACCAGGCTGCTAGGTTAATTGAGGCAAGCAGCATGGGACAAGAAATTGTTATTTTACCGTTGAAAACACAAAAGGTAGATTTTGATAGGTTTTATAAACTGCAGTTGTATTAAGGTATTTAAGAAAATACACTTCAGTGATGTAAAGGCTTTTCTTAAAGTTTTCGCCATTTAAAGGCAGGGTAGGCAAGTTGCATGAAGCTAGCTATTTTAGCTTCTTTTTGACACGATTCAAACCAAAATATCTCACCTCCTCCCTTCAAAGCCACTCCCACAAAACTACAGTACCAAGCATTGAGTGGAGGGGCAGAGTGCGCGCAGGTAGGTAGGTAGACAGACAGGTAGTCCGTCCAATCAATTCATGGGTTTTAGTCACGTGACTTTTTTGTTGCTGCCGCCATCTTTAGGACGAATTGGAAGAATTGAGAATGGATGGATGTTGCACACGAAAATAGCACACTTTACCACAGACGAAAAGCAAAAAAATATATATAAGATAGATACTTTAGCTTTTAATCCATATTTACTAATATTACTATGGACTGCTTACTCTACTAAAGTATAGTAAAAACCTGCCAAATTTGACGTTAGCTGACATCTATATTTACCTCGTCCACAATCCCTCTCCATACAATGGGGAAGCGGGCTTGCACCATACATAGGATCAAGGAAGGTGAATTTTGACTTTGCTCCTATGATATTACTGGCCTATATTTTTTTATCGAATTCACCTCGCTGGCACAGTTAATTTCTTGTTTGTGTAAACTTACGTACGGTGGCCGACATGTACATTTGCAGCGCGTTTGCACATGTCGGCCACCGTACTAACTTGGCAAATAAAGTTGATTCTAAGAAATGGATGAACTTATCAAACGTTGTTCGACCTACAATGACCCTAATACCTGCTAGGTTAATTTAGGAAAGAAGCCCCCGGCTGCTCGCGCGTCTATGTTGCTTCACTCCGTGAACCTGCAACTCGTCTGTTACTGTTTACAACGTTAGCAGGGCTACTTGACTGGCGTTGCCTTTTCAGCGTGAGATATACAAGGTGTGGCGTGAGAGCGCGTGAAATGGTGCGTGTGTCTCACGGCCAATGCGTGAGAGTTGGCAGTAGGGTGACCAGACGTCCGGATTTCGGCCGGACAGTCCGGTTTTCCAACCTTTTGTCCGGACCGCTTTTGCGTGTCCGTCTTTTCGCCCTTTTGTCCTCCTTTTCGACCCTTCCTGCCCACCGTCGCAATTTAAAACTTGCGCTGGCTTCAGGCAGTGCCAATTTTTCAGTAGGCTTTCAGATGCCGAAGAGAAAGACCTCCTTCAACCATACGTGTGCAGAACTCCCCTTTGTCAGTAAGAGCAGCAAAGACCAATTCCATGCCTTCTGTAAACTCTGTCACATAGACGTGAGTAGTAAGGGGAAATGGGGAAAAGGCACAAAGATAACGCTAGTTCTGCCGGGCACTCTTCGTTGACATCGTTTTTTGCTCCGAAAACAACAGCGGATGATAAAACGACGGCTGCTGAGCTGTTGAAATTATTTTATATATATTTATATCACACTGTAAAACATCACCAATTATATAGGAGTTTAGACTGCAGCGCAAAAGTTGAGAAACGTATTTATGAAGACTCTGTGGTAGCTAAAGGTGTGACCCTAGGCAGAACCAAAGCACAAGCATTGTAACCAAAGCACAAATGTATTAGCCCCATACTCCCTAAACACACACGTGGATTAGCCTACATAAAAGAAAACAATCTGCATTTTCATAAAAAATGACAATAAGATTCGAAGTCTAATCATAATGAGAAAAGGTAAAAACCAAATAGGTGGCTTTGAACTTAAAAAGAAGATCGAATAAAGCGCCACACAGTTCAGTGTAGCTACATACCTTCAGCTTGATTCCCAACTTTCCCTGCAGTGCCGTGGAGAGAACTAGGGAGGTAAACAGACACCGTCGCTTAATGTTGACATCACTTTTTACCCCCACCGCAAACAAGCCTCATGACCAGATAACATACAGCAGCTGAACGGAAGACTTGAAATCGACTAGGTAGGGTAAGAAAAAATGACCGTAACAACATTGATTTGTAATACTGTTGAGGGTAACTTGTTGAAAGAAACATCTTGGACCAGCAAACAGATTGTTTTATGACACTGCGAGCTGCTTACACAGAGTAGATTTTTTACTGACTGCAGCTTCCTTTACACCGTGAGGCTGAATAAACACATATCTAATCTTTGTGCAGTTTATCGTCAGTTTTCGTCAGACTAAAACATTTTTTGTCATGGTGCGTTACACATTGATTTTTGTACAGCGATGCTCGTTTTGTGAAATACATGTGCTGAAATGTTGAGGGCATTGGCAACTCGTGAGGTGTCCTTTCAATTAAATTATATTTTATATATTCCCAAAATGTCTAAGCAAGACAGAACTTGCATTATCAATGTGAGATGATAGCTCCATCACCTTAGCTCCATCGCTGTCGATTACAGCCAAGTAGCCTATAGGCGGTCTTAGAGGCGGTCTTAACATAGAGCAGTGGTTCCCAACCTTTTTTGGCTTGTGACCCCACTTTGACATCACAAAGCTGTAGTGACCCCAGATATTCAAAACACTGTCCCCCCCGGTCCCTAAATATACGAATATGAATGTCTGTTGAATCTCGAATATGAAACTGATTTCACCTCGGTTGAAAACCGTGACACGAATGCCTTTTAAAAGGTACTCTGACGTCAAAGGGACGTGTGGTGCGTGATGAATAGCTGTGTTAATGTGTCAGTTTGAGCGTTTGAGGAAGCCTCAAAATAGAGAGGGCTGAAATTGAGTGTGTAGTTACTTTAAGGTAGCACAGCAAGAAAAAAGCGTTTTTTACCGATTTATGGACATCCATATTGATCCCTCCAATGCTTACCTTAATGATGACATTATGTTAATTCGATTTAGCTGTGTGGCAAGAAGCAATATGTTAACGTTTGAATCCGAACTTATTAATTGATACAGACAGAAGTTGATATTTTGAAGGAAAGCGTTTAATTGGAAACTGGATACAGAACATCGTCTGGACAAAGATTCACCGTATTCCTACGCCATGATTGGTTGTGTCTGAATACTGCTGATTCACGTTACAGCCCAAATGAAAACAATCCCAGGAAAAAAGGGAAGTTAAATCGAACAATATTTTTCATCAGTACTCGATCACCTCCCTCAGGTACCTGTCATAGTACAGGCCTGTGTCCTGGAGACAAGCGGGAGCTTCTAGATCCTGGAGAACTGGGGGGTTCAGCTGGGGCCAGTTGTACAGTTACATTTAGGGGGGGCCGCAAGGGGTCCGAGCTTGTAGTCACAGGGGGACTGGGCCCCTCTGCCCCCCCCCTTCGGGTTCCCACCTAACAAAAGCCACTTCCCAAAAACCAACACAAGTAAACCCTCTTTCATCCCCTCAGCCATTTCACTGTTTAGCTCCAACATTTAACTGTCATACCAGCTCATCCACCCAGCCACATAGGGTAAATATTTCTTAGATTGTATAGTTTTTGAAACATTGGATACATATGTACTTTATGTTTTTTATTTTACGTTTCCTTCGTATATTGTGTGACATTGTGTGTGTTAATCATTGTTTGTGGTTGTGTTTTGCAGCAACACAACCAGCTGCCCCAGGGGACAATAGAATTCTACTTGCTTGGTTGCTCACACACACACACACACACACACACACACACACACACACACACACACACACACCTTTGTGATAGTAGAGTTGTACCACATTGTCTTCAGGGGCTGCTGGGTTCACAGGGAGAACTTGTGGTTTCAACTGCAGACTGCTCACTCAGACAATCAGACAATATGTTTTAGAACCACTCCTTCACAACAACAAAAGATAAAGACAAGCTTTTCTGACCTCAGACCTTCATTTAATAACAATACAATAAAGAATAAGATTCCACAACACCACCACAAACATCAAAAGATCATTTCATAACAGAAGTCCTTACATACAGCGCTTGCATGTAGGCTAGAGTTTTACCATGTTGCGTTTGCGATGTTTACATAAACGTTTGTATTTCTGTAGTCTGAAACAGCTTCCATCCATCATTACAGGGGTAGAATATATTTCCTGTGTCCTGTCATGTTGGACTGTATATCTGGTGTTACTGCATGTGCTGTCATGTTGGACTGTATATCTGGTGTTACTGCATGTGCTGTCATGTTGGACTGTAGACCCGGAGTTACTGCATGTGCTGTTGTAACGGGTATGTAACGAACGTGGTCTTGCAAGCTCCGTCAGAGGTATCTGGCACTGGTCACTCCCACCATTTAGGAGATCGCTCCCACCGGGAGTCGAACTCGCCCCCTCTGGCTTCCCAAGCGCTACCACTACCAACTACGCCAAAGAAAAGCTAGAGCTATTCATTGACGCGGGTGGCTCATTACATACCTGAGGAGTGAGTTTCACCGATACACATCGGCTACATTGTCATGTTGGACTGTAGATCTGGTGTTACTGCATGTGCTGTCATGTTGGACTGTAGATCTGGAGTTACTGCATGTGCTGTCCCAGTAGGTGTAGGCCGGTAGTTATTCCAGCTGTGGGTCGTACAGAAGTTCTCTCAGGTGGTGACTGCTGGGACAGCTTGGCCCCAGACATCACTGCTTTGGTTTGTTTTTTATGGTGGATACGTAGGTGACTCTTCAGATTGCCATTTGTTTTACCTGAATAGTCACAGTGTGGGCAGCTGTAGGGCTTCTCTCCAGTGTGGATCCTGCTGTGAAGAGTGAGAGTACCTGCCCGGCTAAAGGTTTTCCCACAGAGGTCACAGCTGTAGGGCTTCTCTCCGGTGTGGATCCTGCTGTGAAGAGTGAGAGTATCTGCCTGGCTAAAGGTTTTCCCACAGAGGTCACAGCTGTAGGGCTTCTCTCCAGTGTGGATCCTGCTGTGAAGAGTGAGATTACCTGCCCGGCTAAAGGTTTTACCACAGAGGTCACAGCTGTAGGGCTTCTCCCCAGTGTGGATCCTGCTGTGAACGCTTAAGACTGCCAGCATGGCTAAAGGTTCTCCCACAGAGGTCACAGCTGTAGGGCTTCTCTCCAGTGTGGATCCTGCTGTGAACGCTTAAATGGCCAGCATGGCTAAAGGTTTTCCCACAGAGGTCACAGCTGTAGGGCTTCTCTCCAGTGTGGATCCTGCTGTGAAGAGTGAGATACCTGCCTGGCTAAAGGTTTTCCCACAGAGGTCACAGCTGTAGGGCTTCTCTCCAGTGTGGATCCTGCTGTGAAGCGTGAAATGACCAGCATGGCTAAAGGTTTTCCCACAGAGGTCACAGCTGTAGGGCTTCTCCCAGTGTGGATCCTGCTGTGAAGAGTGAGATTACCTGCCTGGCTAAAGGTTTTCCCACAGAGGTCACAGCTGTAGGGCTTCTCTCCAGTGTGGATCCTGCTGTGAACTGTTAATTGGCCAAAGTGACTAAAGGTTTTCCCACAGAGGTCACAGCTGTAGGGCTTCTCTCCAGTGTGGATCCTGCTGTGAACTGTTAATTGGCCAAAGTGGCTAAAGGTTTTCCCACAGAGGTCACAGCTGTAGGGCTTCTCTCCAGTGTGGATCCTGCTGTGAAGAGTGAGTTTACCTGCCTGGCTAAAGGTTTTCCCACAGAGGTCACAGCTGTAGGGCTTCTCTCCAGTGTGGATCCTGCTGTGAAGAGTGAGAGTACCTGCCTGGCTAAAGGTTTTCCCACAGAGGTCACAGCTGTAGGGCTTCTCTCCAGTGTGGATCCTGCTGTGAAGAGTGAGAGTACCTGCCTGGCGAAAGGTTTTCCCACAGAGGTCACAGCTGTAGGGCTTCTCTCCAGTGTGGATCCTGCTGTGAACGTGAATTGCCAGCATGGCTAAAGGTTTTCCCACAGAGGTCACAGCTGTAGGGCTTCTCTCCCAGTGTGGATCCTGCTGTGAAGAGTGAGTTTACCTGCCTGGCTAAAGGTTTTCCCACAGAGGTCACAGCTGTAGGGCTTCTCTCCAGTGTGGATCCTGCTGTGAACTGTGAGATACTGCCCAGAGTGACTAAAGGTTTTCCCACAGAGGTCACAGCTGTAGGGCTTCTCTCCAGTGTGGATCCTGCTGTGAAGAGTGAGATAACCAGCCTGGCTAAAGGTTTTCCCACAGAGGTCACAGCTGTAGGGCTTCTCTCCAGTGTGGATCCTGCTGTGAAGAGTGAGCTGACCTGCCCTGGCTAAAGGTTTTCCCACAGAGGTCACAGCTGTAGGGCTTCTCTCCAGTGTGGATCCTGCTGTGAAGAGTGAGAATACCTGCCCGGCTAAAGGTTTTCCCACAGAGGTCACAGCTGTAGGGCTTCTCTCCAGTATGGATCCTGCTGTGAAGAGTGAGAGTACCTGCCAGCTAAAGGTTTTCCCACAGAGTTCACAGCTGTAGGGTTTCTCTCCAGTGTGGATCATCATGTGCTGCTTGAGGTTCCTGGATGTGGAAAGACTCTTCCCACAGGTGTCACACTGATGTGTCTCCATAACTCAGGTCTCTTTTTGTCCTCTGTCTGGTCTCTCGGGATCCTGTCTGGTGTCTAGTCTCTCTGTAGTCTCTCTGTTGTTCTCTGGAAGAAGTCTCCCACTGTCTAGTGTCCGCCCACGATCAAGTATGACTGGCCAACAGAGGATCTGGAGGAAAAAGTTCCAAGTTACTGAGCATTTAGCCTTCACAAAAAGGCTGTCCGTCATAATGTCCACTCTGCAAATAATAATGTTGATCATTTGGTCAGCAGTGTGTTTTTCAGGTGTATTTTGTCTGGAGAAACACACAACACTATGATGACTACTGCATGTAGCAAACAACTCCTCTTTATGATGTTGTTTCTAGAATCAGAAGGTCTAAGGAAACTCGAACGCTCTTGAATAAAATATATTTGTAAGTTCATTTAAGTTTTTTTCATTTAAGCTTGAAGCGCGTTACAATTGGTGTGAAGCAAAACAGAAGCAAGCAGAAGCTCATATTTAAAATGGGATCATTTATATAGTTTAAATATGTTGTAACACCTCCCTCTCCCCCAATGAATTCCAACAGCTGATCTTAACCTTCCTAATGTAGCCAGGGGGAACCTATGAGTCCAGCTGATCTTAACCTTCCTAATGTAGCCAGGGGGAACCTATGAGGCCAGCTGATCTTAACCTTCCTAATGTAGCCAGGGGGAACCTATGAGGCCAGCTGATCTTAACCTTCCTAATGTAGCCAGGGGGAACCTATGAGGCCAGCTGATCTTAACCTTCCTAATGTAGCCAGGGGGAACCTATGAGGCCAGCTGATCTTAACCTTCCTAATGTAGCCAGGGGGAACCTATGAGGCCAGCTGATCTTAACCTTCCTAATGTAGCCAGGGGGAACCTATGAGTCCAGCTGATCTTAACCTTCCTAATGTAGCCAGGGGGAACCTATGAGGCCAGCTGATCTTAACCTTCCTAATATAGCCAGGGGGAACCTATGAGTCCAGCTGATCTTAACCTTCCTAATGTAGCCAGAGGGGGAACCTATGAGGCCAGCTGATCTATAGCCTAATATTTGTAAGATCTAATTCAATGATTTGTGTCATTAAGAGAAATTAATATGCATTTTCTGTTTCTGTATTCTTAATAATTACAGGTTTTCTTTATGTACAAGGTGTATATTATTTTACTTATTTCATTGATGTTTGGTATGCTATGCAGCACACCTGCACAGTTCTGTCTGGCCATGCCTGCTGCATGAAAGTTACAGGAAGTTTGACCAGGCTGCTAGGTTAATTGAGGCAAGCAGCATGGGACAAGAAATTGTTATTTTACCGTTGAAAACACAAAAGGTAGATTTTGATAGGTTTTATAAACTGCAGTTGTATTAAGGTATTTAAGAAAATACACTTCAGTGATGTAAAGGCTTTTCTTAAAGTTTTCGCCATTTAAAGGCAGGGTAGGCAAGTTGCATGAAGCTAGCTATTTTAGCTTCTTTTTGACACGATTCAAACCAAAATATCTCACCTCCCTTCAAAGCCACTCCCACAAAACTACAGTACCAAGCATTGAGTGGAGGGGCAGAGTCAAGCCCCCACCCATAGATATATATAGAACACTAGATACGCCACGCCCCTCTCAGCCGCGGCACACGGAGTCGCCATATTGAGTGGGGCATCAGTCTGAGGTCTGTATGTACTCGACTGTCAGACAGCGATAATAATGCCGGTTCATTGTGCTGCTTTTGGGTGTGTACAACGTCGTTCAGTACACAACCGACGAGAGGGAATCACTTTCCACAGGTGAGATACATTTTACATTACATTACATACATTTGTTAAGTAGCCTAAATGTTTTAGTCATCATTAGCTAGCTTATTGTGGAGAACTACGGTGAAAAGTGAATTGTTCGCCGTTCAAAATTCGGCTCAAATTTGCTACATGTTTGTATGAATTTTCCATATGGTGTAATGCACTAGGCAGCAGGTTGACCTCTCCAAGATGGCCAACGCGTGTGCCGTCAGCCGACTGGAGCTCAACATTGACGTGACGTATCTAGTGTTCTATATATATCTATGCCCCCACCCCTCGCCCCTTGGGTTGAAGCAACGGCCCCGGTGGATGTAGGTGGTATTGCATCTTCGACTTGACTTCCGTGTCTTCCGGTCGTTTTTAATCTATTAACTCCAGTCAACATTTACAAAACTATCTCCCCCAAAAAAATTGGTTCGATACTCGAACCTGGCTCATACTACTAGCTTTTTCATAGAATAATTTTTCCAGATGTTTGCTATGTTTGAAACCAATCCGAAATAGGTAAACTAGCACCCCATGTATTTGCTTACGTCAAGAAAAGTTGCCTCGAAACGTGTTCGCGGATACTAACAGGGGACGAGCACACAAGGGAACATCAGAAAGTGCTGATTTACCTGAGCTGAATGAAAACAAGGAGAAAGGACTTGGTAATCTAAAATTGCCTGCCTTAATTGTAGCACGTTTTACAAATGCTTGCACATATACATGACGGTTGTTTGTAGAGTTTATTTCCGTTATTTTAAAGCATAGTTAACCATTTTGTAGGCTAATGAACGCGATTATTCTCATTGCATGACAAAGTAGGCTAATTATAGCCTAATATAATTAGTTATAATATCGTGGCATGTTACGGCGTCATTGTAGATAACATGTTATTCTGGAGCAAAGACGAAGATGAATAAATCATGTCTGATAACGACAATATTGTTATGGTCGTTATATTGTTAGAACTTTATGTCAGTTAACACTACAACGATGGCATTAACAATAAGATAGTAATAGTAAGCAACACTCATCATCATTATAATAGTAACATAGGTAGGCTATAGCCTGTAGGCTTAATTTAGCTTGCTTTGCCGAGCTAGAACAACGACGGAGCCAAATATTCAAGCTTGCCGTTTCTTTAATCCAACACAATACTTAGCAGTCAAACTAAAAACAACGGAGCAAAAAGAACAACGTATAGGCATTGCACGTATAATATTACAGTATTGGTTTTCGTAAGTTCACATGTATCTGCTTCTTGATCGGACTTTTACCACATTCTGACAGTTTTCTGCAATGCCTTAGCTCCAGCTCACAAGCTCGCGACTGGTTGTCGCAAAGTATGACGTGTACAGCTATTTGCAAGCGTGCACGAGTCTCGGAGCCAGCTTGGAGCTAGGAAAAAAGTGAGCCCGTTAAAAGCTATGGGCTCACTTTTTTCCTAGTTCAGACCGGAAGACACGGAAGTAGAAAGATGGCGCTGTCCGTTTCGCGCTCTAGCTTGCTTCACTGCGCCACTGAGCACTTTTCATAGAAATGAATGGGGACGCCATCTTGGAAGACGATGTTGGCTCTCTCTACTTAATATTACCTCTATGGGCATGTAGCCGGGTAACTGAAAGTAATCCAGAGCATGTTGATCTTGATTCGTAGTACAGGCCCCAGGATTGGCGCACAAAGAACACTGATTCTGTCAACCAGATTGCGCAATAGACTTTTATTTTGAAGGCTCCACAGAAACTTGGCATGTTGGGTATTAGCGTTTGCAGCATTTCCTACAAGGCTAACAAGCTAATTTCAGAGCCATTCAGAGCCACGTGTTAGATATTTGTGTAGAACGAGTGTGCGGGACGCACAGACCTAGTTGGCTGTAGAGGGCTGTCAACAGGGTATGGAAGCTCTGATTGGGTCTATCTTGGTGTCAATTGAAAGGGGATGGTTCAGGACATTTTGATCTCTTCCTTTCGAGAATACTATATTGGCAAGCGGAGAAAATACATTTAATACAAATACATTTCTTTTGTCGCTAACTAGCATAATGAAACAAAGGATTATAGCTATATATGAATGTATTTGGACAAACTTTTGACATGGTTAGATACTTTGGACCTTTGGGAATGTAACCAGCCCAAATTACCAACGTTTGATGGACTTGTTTGCATACCTGGACCATATATGAACCGTTGAGGGTGAGTAAAACTTTTTTCGTTCGGCGGTGAATTTATATTTGTGACCGGACAAAGACGTTGAATGTACTTGCTGTTGCGACTTGATCTTGAAAAGGTTTATTTCAATGGAAGCACAAGAATCGTAGCTTTCCAATGATGTGTCATTTGTGTAGCCGTCTTAAAAATATATTAGTTAGAATTGAGTGCGTTGTAACTGAGGGAGGGAGGGGCAGCGTTTCTGACCCGCTGGCGGGCTCTATCCAGGATCAGGTTAAACAAATGGTTTTGGCATTAACATGCCTCCTGAGACTACTGCTTAGACTATGTTTTGATTAAAAATACACTCAAATACAATTTTCATTCACTTAAACTAGACTAAATGTCATCAGTTCGACTAAAACCCGTTGAAAATAGTCATGGAGTCTGACTAAAATAAGACTAAAATGCTCAGACTTTTAGTCGACTAAAACTTGACTAGACTAAAAAGAGTATGAACGTGACTAAAACGAATAAAAACTAAAATTACAGCTTCACACAAAGACTAGACTAAAATTAAAACAGGTCGCCAAAAACAACACTACTGACGAGGAAACTCACAACTATATCGCAGTTATAATTTTGGAAATACTACTGTTGTTGTGTCACAGAATGTGGTTTTAAGATATGTTTAGGTGAGAATGTGACTGCATTGGTTGAATGGTTGAATTAACAAGATAGAGTCTACTTGAATATCTGCTCAGAATTTTTTGTAGATGTGAGGTAATCTAGCTAATGGCTAGTATGCCTTCCTTCGTAGGGATGTTGGCTGTCAGGGGCAGCCTCACCGACAGCCTCACCGTGGTACGGCCTGGCACATCCCAGAACAGCGAAGGGAATGCCCGTATAACGGCGGTTACCGCAGCGCTCTGTCCCTGCTCCAAATGCTCCAAAAGGGACTCAAGGGATTTTAGCATCTCTGTTACACAAGCGAGCACCCTGCTGCTGTGCTTCACGGAACTCCAGACCATCTTCGTCCCTCACGGAACTGACCACACAGACCGGACCCAAAGCAACAGACGGTACGGCCGAGATTCAAGGCATATCCGCGTCTACAGAGGATCTTGGGGTGGAGTTCCTGACCTGATACCTTTTCAGCATATTAATGTAACACATTCGAAACTAGCGTTTTCGGTCAGGAGTATCGATCAGATAGTCTGTAAGCGGTACACTTTTCCCTAACAATGTATGGGCCAGAGAAAGGTGCTGATAAAGAAGATCCAGGAATAGGCAGTAAAACTAACACCTGGTTGGAAAGAGCGTGACACCACCTTCCTGTCATAACGCTCCTTCATGCCCGCCTGAGTAGCGGCGATCACGTCCCTTGCTAGGGCACGCGCCTTGCTTAACCGCTCACGGACCCGACTAACGTACTCTAGCACACTCTTGGGCACGGGGCAGACAGCTAGGGGAGTAAGTAGCTTCTCTTTAAGCACCTTAAGTGGCCCTCTAATGGTATGTCCGAAGACAAGCTCTGCAGGACTAAAACCAAGAGACTCCTGTACGGACTCTCTAACATCAAACAGCACAAATGGTAAACTTTCATCCCAGTCCTTTTCAAAACAAAACTTCCTCAACACGGACTTCAGGGTTTGGTGCCACCGTTCCAGGGCATCCTGACTCTCAGGATGGTAGGCACTAGACACATTGGCCGTGTTTCCCAGATTCGTTAAGAAGCTCTTAACGCTAAAAGGGAAACACGGCCATTGTGTGTTATGGCCAACGACTTTAACATCCTCGAAAACAACTTGGACATGAAGTTAGTTCCCTGATAAGAGATGCTATGACGGTTTTAGATGTTATATTGCATAGAGGAATAGCCTCTGGGTACCTCGTAGCTCTACACATCATCGTTAACATGAACTGATTGCCTGTTTTCGTTCTCGGCAAAGGGCCAACACAATCAACGATCACTTCGTCGAATGGTTCACTCATCACCGGTATGGGGTGAAGCGGGGCGGGTGGAACAGGCTGATTCGGCTTACCTACTATCTGGCAGGTATGACAAGAGGCACAAAACCAAACCACGTCGGACTTCAAGTTTGGCCAAAAGAAATGTCTGAGGACCCTGTCGTACGTCTTCCTTATGCCCAAATGACCCGACAATTTGTCGTCATGAGCCAGTGTTAACACATGCTTACGGTATTCCTGGGGAATCACTATCCGACAAACACGATCCGTTCCTATCCCTGTACGGCTAGACCACATCCTCATCAGACGCCGTTCTTCTCTGAAGTGTTTAACACGGGCGGCAACGGGAGCAGTGGCTAAAGCAAAATGATTTACGAGAGTAGGGTCTGACGTTTGACAACTAAGTCAAACGGGAGTCAAAAACAGAAATATGGGGTGATTCTTTAACAGGTTTCTTACCGGGTGGTGGCAACTGGATGGTTGGACCTGGATAGCTGACAAACGTGGCAAATGCAGGACAGAGGACTGACTCCGATAGATCACACACGTCACCCAGCCGGCGTGACTGAGCGTGCGTAACTACGCACAGCGGAAAAGCTTCAGATAACTCTCCACCCACTCTTCCGTTGGATGCATAGAGTTATATTACTAGAGAGAGCCGAAATTGTCTTCCAAGATGGCGTCCCCATTCATTTCTATGAAAAGTGCTCAGTGGCGCGGTGAGGCAAGCTAGCGCGTGAAACGGACAGCGCCATCTTTCCACTTCCGTGTCTTCCGGTCTAAACTAGGAAAAAAGTGAGCCCCTAGCTTTAAACGGGCTAACTTTTTTCCTAGCTCCGAGCTGGCTCCGAGGCTGTGTTCGAAAACTTAGACAGCTGTCTTAATCCTTGATGTCTTATAGACATCTGTCTAACTAGACTGCTCTCTTCTCTTTAAGGTATCTTAAAAACCGTTGTTTTCGAACAGCCTAGTTAGACAGGATGTACCTCATCGCGCTGCGTGTACATGGCTAGCTATGACAGTTAACAGCAACCAACTGACAGTTAAAACACCCTGATATATTTTTAAATAGCAGGTTATTTTTACAGTACATTTTGTGTGCACTTACAATCAATCATGGCATAATTAAATAGTAAACTGTTTATTTCTCGGTACCTTTTCAAAAAATAAGCAAAAAGAGCAAAGGAAATTACATTTATGAACACTTTTGATGTGAACTTCGGTATTTCGTTCCGCCATCTTTTTTTGAAAATTTCTGATTTGGGTTCTGGCGCACAGACTTATGGGTAATAAGTGCCGCCATTAAAACATTAAGACAGCAAGGCAGCTCAGATGCTCTCTTAAAAAATGACCGTTATGTGACGTATTTAAGGTATCTTATTAGACAGGAAGTGAAAATGTAAGCGTTTTCGAACAGACCTCGCTGTCTTAAAAGGAAGGAAGGAAGGAAGGACGCATTTTAAGCGTTTTCGAACAGAGCCCGAGACTCGTGCACGCTTGCAACTAGCTGTACACGTCATACTTTGAGACAACCAGTCGCGAGCTTGTGAGCTGGAGCTAAGGCATTGCAGAAAACTGTCAGCATGTGGTACAAGTCCGATCAAGAAGCAGATACATGTGAACTTACGGAAACCAATACTGTAATATTATACGTGCAATGCCTATACGTTGTTCTTTTTGCTCCGTGTTTTTAGTTTGACTGCTAAGTATTGTGTTGGATTAAAGAAACTGCAAGCTTGAATATTTGGCTCCGTCGTTGTTCTAGCTCGGCAAAGCAAGCTAAATTAAGCCTACAGGCTATACCTATGTTACTATTATAATGATGATGAGTGTTGCTTACTATTACTAGCTTATTGTTAATGCCATCGTTGTAGTGTTAACTGACATAAAGTTCTAACAATATAACGACCATAACAATATTGTCGTTATCAGACATGATTTATTCATCTTCGTCTTTGCTCCAGAATAAAATGTTATCTACAATGACGCCGTAACATGCCACGATATTATAACTAATTATATTAGGCTATAATTAGCCTACTTTGTCATGCAATGAGAATAATCGCGTTCATTAGCCTACAAAATGGTTAAATATGCTTTAAAATAACGGAAATAAACTCTACAAACAACCGTCATGTATATGTGCAAGCATTTGTAAAACGTGCTACAATTAAGGCAGGCAATTTTAGATTACCAAGTCCTTTCTCCTTGTTCTCATTCAACTCAGGTAAATCAGCGACTTTCTGATGTTCCCTTGTGTGCTCGTCCCCTGTTAGTATCCGCGAACACGTTTCGAGGCAACTTTTCTTGACGTAGGCAAATAAATGGGGGTGCTATAGTTTACCTATTTCGGATTGGTTTCAAATCATAGAAAAAATCAGGAAAAATTATTCTATGAAAAAGCTAGTAGTATGAGCCAGGTTCGAGTATCGAACAAAAATTATTGGGGGAGATAGTTTTGTAAATGTTGACTGGAGTTAATAGATTAAAAACGACCGGAAGACACGGAAGTCAAGTCGAAGATGCATATGCCTACGACCTACATCCACCGGGGCCGTTGCCAAGGGGCGAGGGCTTGGTTGGATGTCGCGGCCGCTCATTGTTGGCTTTAGGCAATAAAAGATCGAAAATAGTTTTCATTCAAAATTTAGATTTTTTATGTTTTCTATAGTTAACACCCTAAACTTCATTGTAATGTACATGTAATGTAATGAAAACCTGTTAATTTAAACGTTTTCTGGACATGTCAGCTA
>CAEFZP010004295.1:0-29502 GCA_903064625.1 Mallotus villosus | reverse complement strand
CTCCAGAGAGCTGCTGCTGTCTCTCCGTGATGACACGTGTTCCGGAAGCTTCAGCTCCGCCCCCTCCGCCTCGGCCGGACGCTCCTGGCCTGGAACACACACACACGTACACACACACACACACACATGTACACACACACACACGCACACACACACACACGTACACACACACACACGTACACACACACACACACGCACACACACACGTACACACACACGTACACACACTCACACGTACACACACACACACACACACACACACGTACACACACACACGTACACACACACGCACACACACGTAAGAAAAAACACAATTTTGACAAACACACCAAGAGAGACCAACACACACACACTCGTAATTCAGACACTCACACGCATCTGTGCAGGCACACACACACACACACACACACACACACACACACACACACACACACACACACACCACACACACACACACACACACACACACACACTCCGGGGGGTCTCACCGAGGTTGGCCTGTAGGTTGGGGTTGAGGTACATGTCTCTGCTCCACTCCACCATGCACTTCAGCACCGACACCAGACACTCCAGACCCTTCTTACGGAGACTGAGTTCCTGCAACACACACACACGCACGCACACACACACACACACACACACACGCACACGCACACACACGAGGATAAGACGATGAGAGCATCTGAGAGGTACACTCTGCAGGTACACTGACTCAGAGTCACAGTCCTAATCTAGTCACAGTTAGAGTCATGGAGTCAGTGTACCTGCTGAGGAGTCAGAGGGAGTCAGAGGGAGTCAGAGTCCCTGTAGAGGAGTCAGAGGGGAGTCAGAGTACCTGTAGAGGAGTCAGAGGGAGTCAGAGGGAGTCAGAGTACCTGTAGAGGAGTCAGAGGGAGTCAGAGGGAGTCAGAGTACCTGTAGAGGAGTCAGAGGGAGTCAACGGGAGTCAGAGTACCTGCTGAGGAGTCAGAGGGAGTCAGAGGGAGTCAGAGTACCTGTAGAGGAGTCAGAGGGAGTCAACGGGAGTCAGAGTACCTGCAGAGGAGTCAGAGGGAGTCAACGGAGTCAGAGTACCTGCTGAGGAGTCAGAGGGAGTCAGAGGGAGTCAGAGTACCTGCAGAGGAGTCAGAGGGAGTCAGAGTACCTGCAGAGGAGTCAGAGGGAGTCAGAGGGAGTCAGAAGGAGTCAGAGTACCTGTAGAGAGAGTCAGAGTACCTGTAGAGGAGTCAGAGGGAGTCAACGGGAGTCAGAGTACCTGTAGAGGAGTCAGAGGGAGTCAACGGAGTCAGAGTACCTGCAGAGGAGTCAGAGGGAGTCAGAGTACCTGCAGAGGAGTCAGAGGGAGTCAGAGGGAGTCAGAAGGAGTCAGAGTACCTGTAGAGAGAGTCAGAGGGAGTCAGAGTACCTGTAGAGGAGTCAGAGGGAGTCAGAAGGAGTCAGAGTACCTGTAGAGAGTCAGAAGGAGTCAGAAGGAGTCAGAGTACCTGTAGAGGAGTCAGAGTACCTGCAGAGGAGTCAGAGGGAGTCAGAGGGAGTCAGAGGGAGTCAGAGTACCTGTAGAGGAGTCAGAGTACCTGCTGAGGAGTCAGAGGGAGTCAGAGTACCTGCTGAGGAGTCAGAGGGAGTCAGAGGGAGTCAGAGGGAGTCAGAGTACCTGTAGAGGAGTCAGAGGGAGTCAACGGGAGTCAGAGTACCTGCAGAGGAGTCAGAGGGAGTCAACGGGAGTCAGAGTACCTGCTGAGGAGTCAGAGGGAGTCAGAGGGAGTCAGAGTACCTGTAGAGGAGTCAGAGGGAGTCAACGGGAGTCAGAGTACCTGTAGAGGAGTCAGAGGGAGTCAGAGTACCTGCAGAGGAGTCAGAGGGAGTCAGAGGGAGTCAGAAGGAGTCAGAGTACCTGTAGAGAGAGTCAGAGGGAGTCAGAGTACCTGTAGAGGAGTCAGAGGGAGTCAGAAGGAGGTCAGAGTACCTGTAGAGGAGTCAGAAGGAGTCAGAAGGAGTCAGAGTACCTGTAGAGGAGTCAGAGTACCTGCAGAGGAGTCAGAGGGAGTCAGAGGGAGTCAGAGGGAGTCAGAGTACCTGCAGAGGGAGTCAGAGGGAGTCAGAGGGAGTCAGAGTACCTGCAGAGGAGTCAGAGGGAGTCAGAGTACCTGCAGAGGAGTCAGAGGGAGTCAGAGGGAGTCAGAGGGAGTCAGAGGGAGTCAGAGTACCTGTAGAGGGAGTCAGAGGGAGTCAGAGTACCTGCAGAGGAGTCAGAGGGAGTCAGAGTACCTGCAGAGGAGTCAGAGTACCTGCAGAGGAGTCAGAGGGAGTCAGAGTACCTGTAGAAGGAGTCAGAGGGAGTCAGAGGGAGTCAGTGTACCTGTAGAGGGAGTCAGAGTACCTGTAGAAGGAGTCAGAGGGAGTCAGAGGGAGTCAGTGTACCTGCAGAGGAGTCAGAGGGAGTCAGAGGGAGTCAGAGTACCTGTAGAAGGAGTCAGAGGGAGTCAGAGGGAGTCAGAAGGAGTCAGAGTACCTGTAGATGAGTCAGAGGGAGTCAGTGTACCTGCAGAGGAGTCATGCCCAGCTCCTGGCCGCTCCTGCCCTGGGCGATCTTGGACAGGTCGTTTACCAGACGCTCAAAGATGTTGGCAGCGTTCAGGTCACAGTCATAGTTCACGTAGATGTCCACCACACACTGGGCGTCTGGGGACAGAGGAGCATGCTGGGAGCTGGCTCTGGGGGGGGTGTCTGTGAGTGTATGACATGTGTGTGTGTGTGAGCATGTGTGTGAGTGTGTGTACCTGCACAGATGCGTGTGAGTGTCTGGATCACCATCCACTTGTGTTGGAAGGAGCTGGAGGACGTCTCCAGGATGGTGAGGAGATCTCTCTGAAAGAACACCTGGAGGAGGGGAGAGGACGAGTGCTGGTGGGAGGCAGAGGAGTGGGGAGGGGATCTGGGAGAGTGGTGGGAGGGAGGGAGAGCAGGACTGGTGGTGGGGAGGGGAGAGGAGCGGTGGCGGGAGGGAGCGGCTGTGGTGGCGGACGGGAGAGGCGGTGGTCGGGCAGAGAGGGACGGTTTCAGGAGACGGCGTGACTGGGCGCGCGAGGAGCTGCGGTCAGGTCGCTGAGGGGAGAGGCTAGATGTGGTGGCGAGCGACCGACGGGGACGGTGGTGGGGACGGTGCAGAGTGACGTGGAGGGCGGCAAGGGCGAGAGGAGGTAGTTTGGGCGCGAGGGATGGGGATGGTGGGCTCGAGACGGAGAGGAGGATTAGGTGGAGAGGTACATTTCGCTCGCGACCGGTGGGCGCGGGAGGAGCGAGGCGGTGGTGGGAGCGCGCGCGCGGATGGTGGTCGCGAGGATGACGATGGAGCTCGGTGTGGGGCGGGCTGCGATGCGGTGGTGGGAGCGGGGAGCGCGTGATGGCTTTTTTGCGCGTGGCTTCGCGTCGGTGCGACGGGCGCGTCGAGAGGAGCCGTGATCAGCGGCGTGGGGAGGACCAGAGAGGACGCGCTGTGTTGAGGGGAGCGACCCGGTGAGCGGGACGAGCGACGGTGGTGGGGAGCGTCGAGCTAGATGGAGGTGGTGTAGGCTGAAGCGTGGTGGGGCGGCGACGGCGAAAGGTGGGGCGGGCGCTGCGCAGGTGTGCGAGACGAGAAACGGCGGTGGAGGAGCTGAGGCGCTGCGGTTGGGGAGGGCGGACGCTGCGTGGCTGGATGTGCGAGAGGACGTGGCTTCGTGTGGGTGCGCGCGACCGGCTGGTGAGAGCGCGACAGTGTGGGGTGGGCCGGAGAGCGCGGTGAGGATGAGAGTAGGGGTGGGGAGGGGCCGAGGACGTGGTGGGGCAGGTGACGCGACGGTGGTGGGGAGCGCGCGAGCGATTGCGGCGCGGCGTGACGGTGGGCGAGCGCGACGCGTGGTGGGGCGGGGCGCGCGATGGTGAGAGGATCCTGTGTGCGCTGCGAGGAGAGAGATGCGGTGCTGGCGCGGCGGTTAGAGTGAGCGGGCGCGGCGCGAGCGGCGTGGTGGGGATGGGGAGAACGAGCGACGGCTGGTGGGGCGGGGCGCGAGTGGTGGGGCGGGGCTGCGGCGCGACGAGCGCTCGGTGGTGAGGAGCCGCCATGCGGCGGGTGGTGGGCGAGGGGAAACGACGGCGGTCGGTGGGCGAGGGCGATGCGACTGGTGGTGGAGGGGCGCGCGGCGGCGGGGCAGCGCGCGGTGTTGGGGAGGGCGAGCGCGGCTGCCGTGGGGAGCGCGGCGGTGAGGACGAGCGACCACGCGAGCGAGCGCGCGTGCGGTGGGGACGAGCGCGACGATGGGCGGGCGCGGCGACGGTGGGCGCGATCGGTGGTGGGAGCGCGTCGCGCGCTGGTGGGCGCGAGCGATCGAGGGAGTGGTGGGGCGGGGCGCGCGCGATGTGGAGCGGGCGATGCGATTGGTGGCGCGAGGGAGCAGGGGAGTAGTGGTGGAGAGGAGCGGAGTGGTGTGGAGAGGGAGAGAGAGGTGGTGAGGAGGGGCGCGGCGTGGTGCGAGGTTCATCATTCTCCCTGAAACCACGTTTCTGTTGTTGTCTGTCTGGCTGGTGTGTGGTGTGTGTGTGTGATATGTGTACATGCGTGTGTGTGTGTGTATGGTTCATGTGTGTGTGTGTGTGTGTGTGTGTGTGTGTGTCTGTTTACATGCGTGTGTATGCTTTACATGCGTGTGTGTGTGTTGTGTAGGTTCCATGCGTGTGAATGTTACATGCGTGGTGTGTGTGTGTGTGGTGTAGTTCACATGCGTGTGTGTGAAGTGAGTGAGTGTGTGTGTGTGTGTGGTGTGTATGTTACATGCGTGTGTGTGGTATGCGTGTGTATGTTACATGCGTGTGTGTGAGTGTGTGTGGTGTGTCGTGTGGTGTGCGAGGTGCGTGTAGTGTGTGTGTGTGTGCGGTGTGGTGTGTGTGTGTGTGTGTGGTGTGACGTGGGGAGTGTGATGTGGAGTGTGAGTGTGATGTGTGAGTGGGAGTGTGAGTGTGAGTGTGTGTGATGTTTACCTGCGTGTGTGTGATGCGTGTGGTGTGTGGATGCGTGTGTGAGTGTGATGTGAGTGTGAGTGGTGTGTGTATGTTTACATGCGTGTGGGCTATGCGCTGTGTGGAGTGGAGTGTGAGTGTGCGTGTGCGTGTGAGTGTGTGTGTGTGTGTGTACCTTGGGAAAATAAACGATCTGCATACTGAGGTGGACCTGAAGTGAGAGAGGAGCGTGAGGAAGATGCGAGCGAGAGCTCGAGCACCTCGGGCACGGAGAGACCCGTTCTCGGACAGCGCCACACACAGTACTGCTGATGGCGTGGCAAACATGCCGTGCGTGCGGAACACAGAGCCCGCGCCCCGGCCGCACAGACCGCAGCAGCTGCCGGGAGACCACCTTGGAACGCAACTCATGAGACCTGGGGAGGAGAGGGGGGAGGAGAGGAGAGGGGGAGGAGAGGAGAGGGGAGAGAGCGAAGAGGTGGAGGGGAGGGGAGGAGAGTGAGAGGATGAGGAGAGAGGGAGGAGAGGAGAGGCAGCAGGAGAGGAAAGGAGAGGGTGAGGAGAGGGGGCGGGGGAGGACATGAGTGAGGAGGCGGAGAGGAGAGAGAGGGAGAGGACTGAAGAGGAGAGAAAGGAGAGGAGGCGAGAGAGAGGGGGAGGGATGGATGAGGAGACCGGATGAGGCACGAGGAATGGAGAGGAGACTGGAGAGGATGAGGAGAGGAGAGGAGGAGGAGAGAGGAATGAGAGGAGAAGGAAGAGAGGAGAGGAAAGGACGAGGGGGAGGGGGAGCAGGAATAGGAGATGGGGAGGAGGAGGAGAGGAGACGGAGAGGAGAGGAGCGCAGGAGAGGCGAGGAGGAGGGAGGAGAGGGGGAGGGGAGGGAGGAGAGGAGAGGGACACCTGAGGGGGAGGCGAGGATGAGCGGGGTAGGAGGAGGAGGACGAGGAGCAAGGACGACGCGTAGAGGAAGAGGAGGAGGAGGAGGAGAGGAGAGGGAGAGGAGAGGGGAGGAGAGGAGAGGGGAGGGGAGGGAGGGAGAGGGGAGGAGAGGAAAGGGGGAGGAGAGGGAAGAGAGAGGAGGACGGAGGAGGAGAGGAGGAGAGAGGAGGAGAGGAGAGGAGAGGAGAGGAGAGAGGAGAGGCGGAGAGGGAGAGGAGAGGGGAGGAGAGGGAGGGGAGAGGAGGGAGGAGAGGGGGGGAGAGGAGAGGGGGAGGAGAGGAGAGGGGAGGAGAGGGGGAGGAGAGGAGAGGGGGAGGAAGAGGGGGGAGGGAGAGGAGGGGAGGAGAGGTTGGGAGGGGGAGAGAGGAGAGGAGAGGGGGAGGAGAGGAGAGGAGCCGGAGAGGAGGAGAGGGGAGGAGAGGAGAGGGAGAGGAGAGGGGGAGGAGAGGGGGAGGGAGGAGGGAGAGGAGGGGAGAGGGGAGGAGGGAGGAGGAGAGGAGGAGAGGAGAGGAAAGGAGAGGGGAGGGGAGAGGAGAGGAGGAGGAGGAGGAAGAAGAAGAGAAGTTGGAATATATGGAATCAAATATAATAGAAAGATTGAGCTCAGTCTCTCTCTCTCTACACTTTCACCAGCACCCATCACCTGGCCAACTCCTCCCCCTCTCTCCCCGTGCTGGGTTTCATGGTCCTGTAACTGAGGCCTTCCCCGACCAGACATTACATGTATTCATTAGCAGACGCTTTTATCTAGGGTCTTCCAGGAGAGAGCAGAGCAGCTCAACCCGACAGAACGCCTTCAGAAACACACTCAAATGTTTACTTAGATAGAGATCAGGGAGAGAGAGAGATCAGGGAGAGAGAGATCAGGGAGAGAGAGGTCAGGGAGAGAGAGATCAGGGAGAGAGAGAGATCAGGGAGAGAGAGATCAGGGAGAGAGAGAGGACCAGGAGAGAGAGATCCGGGAGAGAGAGGATCAGGGGAGAGAGAAGAGAGAGAGATCAGAGAGAGAGAGAGGTCAGGGAGAGAGAGAGATCAGAGAGAGAGAGAGGTCAGGGAGAGAGAGATCAGGGAGAGAGATTAGGGAGAGAGGAGATCAGGGAGAGAGAGATCAGGGAGAAAGAGATCAGGGAGAGAGAGATCAGGGAGAGAGAGGTCAGGGAGAGAGAGATCAGGGAGAGAGAGGTCAGGGAGAGAGAGATCAGGGAGAGAGAGAGATCAGGCGGGAGAGCGAGAGAGATCGGAGAGAGAGAGATCAGGGAGAGCGAGAGATCAGGGAGAGCGAGAGATCAGGGAGAGAGAGATCAGGGAGAGAGAGAGAGAGTACAGGGAGAGAGAGATCAGGGAGAGGAGAGGTCAGGGAGAGAGAGGATCAGTGGAGACAGAGAGATCAGGGAGAGAGAGATCAGGGAGAGAGAGGTCAGGGAGAGAGAGATCAGGGAGAGGAGAGAGATCAGGGAGAGAGAGAGATCAGGAGAGAGAGAGATCAGGGAGAGAGAGAGATCAGGGAGAGAGATAGATCAGGGAGAGCGAGGAGATCAGGAGAGCGAGAGATCAGGGAGAGAGAGATCAGGGAGAGAGAGATCAAGGGAGAGAGAGATCAGGCAGAGAGAGATCAGGGAGAGAGAGGTCAGGGAGAGAGAGAGAGACAGAGAGAGAGGGATCAGGGAGAGAGAGGTCAGGGGGAGAGAGAGATCAGGGAGAGAGAGATCAGGGGAGAGAGAGAGATCAGGGAGAGAGAGAGATCAGGGAGAGAGAGAGATCAGAGAGAGAGAGGAGAGAGATCAGAGAGAGAGAGATCAGGGAGAGAGAGGATAGAGGGAGAGAAGATCAGGGAGAGAGAGAGATCAGGGAGAGAGAGAGACAGGGAGAGAGGAGACAGGGAGAGAGAGATCAGGGAGAGAGAGAGTCAGGAGAGAGAGATCAGGGAGAGAGGGTCAGGGAGAGAGAGAGATCAGGGAGAGAGAGATCAGGGAGAGAGAGATCAGGGAGAGAGAGATCAGGGAGAGAGATCAGAGAGAGAGAGATCAGGGAGAGAGAGATCAGGGAGATGGAGAGATCAGAGAGAGAGAGATCAGGGAGAGAGAGGTCAGGGAGAGAGAGAGATCAGAGAGAGAGAGAGATCAGAGAGAGAGAGAGATCAGAGAGAGAGATCAGAGAGAGAGAGAGAGATCAGAGAGAGGTCTTACTTGGGGTCTGGGGGTCCGTCGGCCAGGGGCTTCATGGAGAGCTTGCAGAGGGAGCGGAACACCAGGAAGGCGTCCTTCTGGAGAACATGAGAGAACCTGCTACCAGGGGGGGGCTCCATGGCAACCCTCAGAATCCTGCGGGAAAGATCGGTAAAAACAACTTACACAGAACCCTCTACTGTAACACCAGGGACTCTACTGTAACACCAGGGGACTCTACTGTAACACCAGGGGACTCTACTGTAACACCAGGGGACTCTACTGTAACACCGGGGACTCTACTGTAACACCAGGGGACTCTACTGTAACACCAGGAGACTCTACTGTAACACCAGGGGACTCTACTGTAACACCAGGGGACTCTACTGTAACACCAGGAGACTCTACTGTAACACCAGGGGACTCTACTTAACACCAGGGGACTCTACTGTAACACCAGGGGACTCTACTGTAACACCAGGGAGACTCTACTGTAACACCAGGGGACTCTACTGTAACACCAGGGGACTCTACTGTAACACCAGGGACTCTACTGTAACACCAGGGGACTCTACTGTAACACCAGGGGACTCTACTGTAACACCAGGGGACTCTACTGTAACACCAGGGGACTCTACTGTAACACCAGGGGACTCTACTGTAACACCAGGGGACTCTACTGTAACACCAGGGGACTCTACTGTAACACCAGGGGACTCTACTGTAACACCAGGAGACTCTACTGTAACACCAGGGGACTCTACTGTAACACCAGGGCTCTACTGTAACACCAGGGGACTCTACTGTAACACCAGGGGACTCTACTGTAACACCAGGGGACTCTACTGTAACACCAGGGCTCTACTGTAACACCAGGGGACTCTACTGTAACACCAGGGGACTCTACTGTAACACCAGGGGACTCTACTGTAACACCAGGGGACTCTACTGTAACACCAGGGGACTCTACTGTAACACCAGGGACTCTACTGTAACACCAGGGACTCTACTGTAACACCAGGGGACTCTACTGTAACACCAGGGACTCTACTGTAACACCAGGGGACTCTACTGTAACACCAGGGACTCTACTGTAACACCAGGGGACTCTACTGTAACACCAGGGGACTCTACTGTAACACCAGGGGACTCTACTGTAACACCAGGGACTCTACTGTAACACCAGGGGACTCTACTGTAACACCAGGGACTCTACTGTAACACCAGGGGACTCTACTGTAACACCAGGGGACTCTACTGTAACACCAGGGGACTCTACTGTAACACCAGGGGACTCTACTGTAACACCAGGGACTCTACTGTAACACCAGGGGACTCTACTGTAACACCAGGGGACTCTACTGTAACACCAGGGACTCTACTGTAACACCAGGGGACTCTACTGTAACACCAGGGACTCTACTGTAACACCAGGGACTCTACTGTAACACCAGGGCTCTACTGTAACACCAGGGGACTCTACTGTAACACCAGGGGACTCAGGGGACTCTACTGTAACACCAGGGGACTCTACTGTAACACCAGGGGACTCTACTGTAACACCAGGGGACTCTACTGTAACACCAGGGACTCTACTGTAACACCAGGGACTCTACTGTAACACCAGGGACTCTACTGTAACACCAGGGGACTCTACTGTAACATCAGGGGACTCTACTGTAACACCAGGGGACTCTACTGTAACACCAGGGGACTCTTACTGTAACACCAGGGGACTCTACTGTAACACCAGGGGACTCTACTGTAACACCAGGGGACTCTACTGTAACACCAGGGGACTCTACTGTAACACCAGGGGACTCTACTGTAACATCAGGGGACTACTGTAACACCAGGGGACTCTACTGTAACACCAGGGGACTCTACTGTAACACCAGGGGACTCTACTGTAACACCAGGGGACTCTACTGTAACACCAGGAGACTCTACTGTAACACCAGGGACTCTACTGTAACACCAGGGGACTCTACTGTAACACCAGGGACTCTACTGTAACACCAGGGGACTCTACTGTAACACCAGGGACTCTACTGTAACACCAGGGGACTCTACTGTAACACCAGGGGACTCTACTGTAACACCAGGGACTCTACTGTAACACCAGGGACTCTACTGTAACACCAGGGGACTCTAGTGTAACACCAGGGGACTCTACTGTAACACCAGGGGACTCTACTGTAACACCAGGGACTCTACTGTAACACCAGGGGACTCTACTGTAACACCAGGGGACTCTACTCACCAGAGACTCTACTGTAACACCAGGGGACTCTACTGTAACACCAGGGGACTCTACTGTAACACCAGGGCTCTACTGTAACACCAGGGGACTCTACTGTAACACCAGGAGACTCTACTGTAACACCAGGGGACTCTACTGTAACACCAGGGACTCTACTGTAACATCAGGGGACTCTACTGTAACACCAGGGACTCTACTGTAACACCAGGGACTCTACTGTAACACCAGGGGACTCTACTGTAACACCAGGGGACTCTACTGTAACACCAGGGACTCTACTGTAACACCAGGGGACTCTACTGTAACACCAGGGACTACTGTAACACCAGGGGACTCTACTGTAACACCAGGGACTCTACTGTAACACCAGGGACTCTACTGTAACACCAGGGACTCTACTGTAACACCAGGGGACTCTACTGTAACACCAGGGACTCTACTGTAACACCAGGGACTCTACTGTAACACCAGGGACTCTACTGTAACACCAGGGACTCTACTGTAACACCAGGGGACTCTACTGTAACACCAGGGGGACTCTACTGTAACACCAGGGGACTCTACTGTAACACCAGGGGACTCTACTGTAACACCAGGGGACTCTACTGTAACACCAGGGGACTCTACTGTAACACCAGGGGATCTACTACACATACATTAACACCAGGGGACTCTACTTAACACCAGGGACTCTACTGTAACACCAGGGGACTCTACTGTAACACCAGGGGACTCTACTGTAACACCAGGGGACTCTACTGTAACACCAGGGACTCTACTGTAACACCAGGGACTCTACTGTAACACCAGGGCTCTACTGTAACACCAGGGGACTCTACTGTAACACCAGGGGACTCTACTGTAACACCAGGGGACTCTACTGTAAACACCAGGGACTCTACTGTAACCCAGGGGACTCTACTGTAACACCAGGGACTCTACTGTAACACCAGGGACTCTACTGTAACACCAGGGACTCTACTGTAACACCAGGGGACTCTACTGTAACACCAGGGGACTCTACTGTAACACCAGGGGACTCTACTGTAACACCAGGGGACTCTACTGTAACACCAGGGGACTCTACTGTAACACCAGGGGACTCTACTGTAACACCAGGGACTCTACTGTAACACCAGGGGACTCTACTGTAACACCAGGGGACTCTACTGTAACATCAGGGGACTACTTACACCAGGGGACTCTACTGTAACACCAGGGACTCTACTGTAACACCAGGGGACTCTACTGTAACACCAGGGGACTCTACTGTAACCCCAGGGACTCTACTGTAACACCAGGGACTCTACTGTAACACCAGGGGACTCTACTGTAACACCAGGGGACTCTACTGTAACACCAGGGGACTCTACTGTAACACCAGGGACTCTACTGTAACACCAGGGACTCTACTGTAACACAGGGGACTCTACTGTAACACCAGGGACTCTACTGTAACACCAGGGGACTCTACTGTAACACCAGGGACTCTACTGTAACACCAGGGGACTCTACTGTAACACCAGGGACTCTACTGTAACACCAGGGACTCTACTGTAACACCAGGGGACTCTACTGACACCAGGGGACTCTACTCACCAGAGACTCTACTGTAACACCAGGGGACTCTACTGTACACCAGGGCTCTACTGTAACACCAGGGACTCTACTGTAACACCAGGAGACTCTACTGTAACACCAGGGGACTCTACTGTAACACCAGGGGACTCTACTGTAACATCACTGAACCAGGGACTCTACTGTAACACCAGGGACTCTACTGTAACACCAGGGACTCTACTGTAACACCAGGGGACTCTACTGTAACACCAGGGACTCTACTGTAACACCAGGGGACTCTACGTAACACAGGGACTCTACTGTAACACCAGGGACTCTACTGTAACACCAGGGACTCTACTGTAACACCAGGGACTCTACTGTAACACCAGGGACTCTACTGTAACACCAGGGACTCTACTGTAACACCAGGGGACTCTACTGTAACACCAGGGCTCTACTGTAACACCAGGGACTCTACTGTAACACCAGGGACTCTACTGTAACACCAGGGGACTCAGGGGACTCTACGTAACACCAGGGACTCTACTGTAACACCAGGGGACTCTACTGTAACACCAGGGGACTCTACTGTAACATCAGGGGACTCTACTGTAACACCAGGGGACTCTACTGTAACACCAGGGGACTCTACTTAACACCAGGGGACTCTACTGTAACACCAGGGGATTCTACATTAACACCAGGGGATTCTACATTAACACCAGGGGACTCTACTTAACACCAGGAGACTCTACTGTAACACCAGGAGACTCTACTGTAACACCAGGGACTCTACTTAACACCAGGGGACTCTACTGTAACACCAAGGGACTCTACTGTAACACCAGGGGACTCTACTTAACACCAGAGACTCTACTGTAACACCAGGGGACTCTACTTAACACCAGGGACTCTACTGTAACACCAAGGGACTCTACTGTAACACCAGGGCTCTACTGTAACACCAGGAGACTCTACTGTAACACCAGGGGACTCTAGTGTAACACCAGGGACTCTACTGTAACACCAGGAGACTCTACTGTAACACCAGGGGACTCTACTGTAACACCAGAGACTCTACTGTAACACCAGGGGACTCTACTTAACACCAGGGACTCTACTGTAACACCAAGGGACTCTACTGTAACACCAGGGCTCTACTGTAACACCAGGGACTCTACTGTAACACCAGGGGACTCTACTGTAACACCAGGAGACTCTACTGTAACACCAGGGGACTCTACTGTAACACCAGGGGGCTCTACTGTAACACCAGGGGACTCTACTGTAACACCAGGGGACTCTACTGTAACACCAGGGGACTCTACTGTAACACCAGGGGACTCTACTGTAACACCAGGAGACTCTACTGTAACACCAGGGACTCTACTGTAACACCAGGGGACTCTACTGTAACACCAGGGGACTCTACTGTAACACCAGGGGACTCTACTGTAACACCAGGGGACTCTACTGTAACACCAGGGACTCCACTGTAACACCAGGGGACTCTACTGTAACACCAGGGACTCTACTGTAACACCAGGGACTCTACTGTAACACCAGGGGACTCTACTGTAACACCAGGGGATTCTACTGTAACACCAGGGGACTCTACTGTAACATCAGGGGATTCTACTCACCAGGATGTCTGTAGAGGAGACTGAGCCTCGGTCCTCTATGATTCCGTTCATCTGCTGCCCCTCCACCCTGCCTCTGGGGGGCGCCCCCTCCCCCTGCTCCGGCTGGGGGAGAGAGGCATGGTCCCCTCCTGGGACAGGAGGAGAGGCAGGAGAGGAGAGGAGGAGGGAGAAGAGAACAGAAGAGAAGACAGAGAGCGAGAGACAGAGAGAGAGAAGAAAGGAAGGGGGAGGAGTTAAGCACAGTGGATAATCCAAGAGGAATGGATCTATATGGATGTATCTCACGATTAGCGATTTTTTATCAAATAAAAAATTATCCCCCACCCCTAGTACATTTACATTATATTACAGCCCTGTTCATTAGAAAGAATGCAACTTTATTTGAACAATTTCATAAATAAATGTAATAGAAATATGAAATAAAACATTTATAAATAATAAATAAAAATGGAATAGAATAGAAAAAAGGTCTGACCTGGTCCGGTCTGTGTCTGGGACTCCGGTTCAGATGATGTCACTTCCTCCTCCGCCTTAACTTCTTCTGTGGGCTTTGTATCCTCCTTTTCTCCCTCCTCCCCCCCTGCCTCCCCCCTCTCCTCCTCTCCTTCTCGGGTCACTGTGGGGGGCGGGGCAGGACCCTCTTCATCGAACACATCTGCAGAGGACAATCAGAGACTTCAGCCACGACTCAGTAAACAAACACCCCGTGCCTAGCAACGCTCACCCCCTGCCTAGCAACGCTCACCCCCTGCCTAGCAACGCTCACCCCCTGCCTAGCAACGCTCACCCCCTGCCTAGCAACGCTCACCCCCTGCCTAGCAACGCTCACCCCCTGCCTAGCAACGCTCACCCCCTGCCCAGCAACGCTCACCCCCTGCCCAGCAACGCTCACCCCCTGCCCAGCAACGCTCACCCCTGCCTAGCAACGCTCACCCCCTGCCTAGCAACGCACCCAGTTGGCACCGTACCTGGAAGGGGTGTGGCTTCCCTCGTCTCCGCCTCCTCCTCTGCCCTGCTCTCCTCTGGTTGGCCGTTGAGCGAAGGCGTGTCGGGGGCGGGGGGCGTGGTGGAGCTGAGGTCCGGGGTGCTGCCGACGGGGGGAGGGGCCAGGGGAGGGGCCAGGGTCAGGGGTGTGGCTCCGGTCTGAGCGGGGGGAGCCGGACACGCCCCCTGGGGAGGGGCAGGAGGGGCGGGGGGGGCAGAGGCAGACGGTCCTTCTCCTGCTCCTGGGCCTCCAGGCCTGGAAACCAAGAGGGGGGTCAGGGATATGGTGTGAAGTGTGTACTAGCTGGTGCTAACTGGTACTAGCTAGTACTAGCTGGTGTGTGTACTAGCTGGAGTGTGTACTAGCTGGTACTAGCTGGAGTGTGTACTATCTGGAGTGTGTACTAGCTGGTGCTAACTGGTACTAGCTAGTACTAGCTGGAGTGTGTACTAGCTGGAGTGTGTACTAGCTTGGTACTATCTGGAGTGTGTACTAGCCGGAGTGTGTACTAGCCGGAGTGTGTACTAGCCGGAGTGTGTATAGCTGGAGTGTGTACTAGCCGGAGTGTTGTACTAGCCGGAGTGTGTACTAGCCGGATTGTGTACTAGCTGGAGTGTGTACTAGCTGGAGTGGTGTACTAGCTGGTACAAGCTGGAGTGTGTACTAGCTGGAGTGTGTACTAGCTGGAGTGTGTACTAGCTGCAGTGTGTACTAGCGGAGTGTGTGTACTAGACTGGATTTGTACTAGCTGGAGTGTGTACTAGCTGGAGTGTGTACTAGCTGGAGTGTGTACTAGCTGGAGTGTGTACTAGCTGGAGTGTGTACTAGCTGGTACTAGCTGGAGTGTGTACTAGCTGGAGGTGTGTACTAGCTGGAGTGTGTACTAGCGATGTGTACTAGCTGGAGTGTGTACTAGCTGGAGTGTACTAGCTGGAGTGGTGTACTAGCTGAGTGTGTACTAGCTGGAGTGTGTGTACTAGCTGGAGTGTGTACTAGCTGGAGTGTGTACTAGCTGGAGTGTGTACTAGCGGAGTGTGTACTAGCTGGTAGATAGCTGGATGTGTGTAACTAGCTGGAGTGTGTACTAGCTGGAGTGTGTACTAGCTGGAGTGTGTACTAGCTGCAGTGTGTACTAGCTGGAGTGTGTACTAGCTGGTACTAGCTGGAGTGTGTACTAGCCGGAGTGTGTACTAGCCGGAGTGTGTGTACTAGCCGGAGTGTGTACTAGCTGCAGTGTGTACTAGCTGGAGTGTGTACTAGCCGGAGTGTGTACTAGCTGAGTGTGTACTAGCTGCAGTGTGTACTAGCTGGAGTGTGTGTACTAGCTGGAGTGTGTACTAGCTGGAGTGTGTACTAGCTGGTACTAGCCGGGGGCCAGACTGACCGCCTGAGTCTCCATGCGGGTGAAGATGACGTTGAGCATCTGAGTGAGCGTGGCCTTGGCCGTGGTCTGGTTGATGAGGTTCCTGCTGGCCAGGTAGATGTTGTAGCAGGTCCTGACCGTCAACAGGACCGTGCCTTCATGGATCTCTATGTGGGGGGGAGGTGACCGCTGTCAGCAGGGCCTGTGGGACAGAACACAGTCAGTCAGAAAGGGACTCTTGTGATATACAGACCATGTCCCTGAGACCGTGAGGGACACACAGGTGACCATCATGTGACCCTCAGGTCATGTGACCCTTATGTGACCCTCAGGTCATGTGACCCATCATGTGACCCTCAGGTCATGTGACCCTTATGTGACCCTCAGGTCATGTGACCATCATGTGACCCTATGTGACCCTCAGGTCATGTGACCATCATGTGACCCTCAGGTCATGTGACCCACCTTGATGATCTGCAGCTGTACGCCCTCGTCAGTGTGTGGACCCTGGAAGCAGTCACACACCGTCTCCACCAGCCTGTCGATCAGACGCTTCCCCGGGCGCTGCTGTCGGGGGCGTGCCTGTGATGTGGCCGTACGCTATGAGCTTCTGCAGGGAGGAGGGAGGGAGGGAGGGAGGGAGGGGAGGGGAGGGGAGGGGAGGGGAGGGAGGGAGGGAGGGAGGGAGGAGGGAGGGGAGGGAGGGAGGGAGGGAGGGAGGGAGGGAGGGAGGAGGAGGGAGGGAGGGAGGGAGGGAGGGAGGGAGGGAGGAGGAGGGAGGGAGGGAGGGGAGGGAGGGAGTTAGTTAGTGATTTGTTGAATTGTCGCTTTGGATAAAAGTGTCTGCTAAATGCATAATGTAATGTATGTGTAGTATGTGTACTGTATGTGTGTGTGTGTAATATGTGTACTGTGTGTATATGTGTGTGTGTGTGTACCTGTAGACAGTCCAGCGAGGTGCTGACTATCCGTGGGGACTTTGATTGACAGGCCAGCTCGAAGGGCAGCACATACTTATCAGCCTCGATGTAGTTGGCTCTGGGCGGGACCACCGTGCCATCTCTATGGAACAACATCACAAGGACATGAGCACAGGAAGTGACGTCATTCAGCGCTCTGAGACGTTGTCCATGAATGGTTGTTTCTACAGTGTGTGTATGTGTGTGGCAGTAGCACACACAAGCACATAACTACACATCGGTGTGCGTGCACACACACGCTAACCAAATGTGACAGCTATGTCACCGAGAAGCAATTCATTGACCCGTAGCTGCAGATCTACCTGATACTAGCACAAGCTAATACACAGGCTAGCGGACACACGCTAATACACAGGCTAGCGCACACAGGCTAGCACACACAGGCTAGCACACACAGGCTAGCGGACACAGGCTAGCGGACACACCGGCTAGCACACACAGGCTAGGACACACAGGCTAGCGCACACAGGCTAGCGCACACAGGCTAGCGCACACAGGCTAGCGCACACAGGCTAGCGCACACAGGCTAGCACACACAGGCTAGCGGACCACACCGGCTAGCACACACAGGCTAGCACACACAGGCTAGCACACACAGGCTAGCACACACAGGCTAGCACACACAGGCTAGCACACACAGGCTAGCACACACAGGCTAGCACACACAGGCTAGCACACACAGGCTAGCACACACAGGCTAGCACACACAGGCTAGGACACACAGGCTAGCACACACACAGCTAGGACACACAGCTAGGACACACAGGCTAGCACACACAGGCTAGGACACACAGGCTAGCACACACAGGCTAGGACGTAGACTATCACACAAGCTAGAAACACAGCATCTATGTGTTCACATTCAATAAACAAGAGAGAGATGGAGGAACTTACTTTTGCTTCTCTAGCTCGATCTGATTCATCTGAGAGAGGGAGAGAGAGCAGAGGAGAGAGAGAGAGAGAGAGGAGAGAGGAGAGAGGAGAGAGCAGAGAGAGAGAGAGAGAGAGAGAGAGGAGAGAGAGGAGAGAGAGAGAGAGGAGGGAGAGAGCAGAGCAGAGGAGAGAGAGAGAAAGAGAGAGAGAGAGAGAGAGAGAGAGAGAGAAGGAGACATGGTAAGAATCATTTGAGGAAACATGAACTTTGACCTCCATACCAGATTAGACAAGTGGTGATTATTAAAAGGTACCCTCATTTACAGACACACACGCACAAGCACACACAGACACGTAGAAGCCCCACACACACGTACAAACACACACACACCCTCCATTACCAGTCAGATGACCAGACAGTGTTATTAGCTACCATTTAGTCCTGCAGGCCTGAGGTCTCCACCCACTCAAGGCTACACACACACACACACACACACACACACACACACACACACACACACACACACACACCACACACACACACACACACACACACACACACACACACACACACACACACACACACACACACACACACACACACACACACAACACACACCCACACACACACACACACACACACACACACACACACACACACACACACACACACACACACACACACACACACACACACACAGGAGAGTGGGAAGAGAGGAGGAGAAGGGAGAGAACAGGAAAGGTGATTGATAAGTAAGAAGAGGAGAAAAGAGAAGTAGAACGGAGAGGAAAGACAGGAAGAAGAGAGAGGATGAGATAGGAGACAGGAGAGGAGACAGGTAGAGAGAAGAGGATGAGATAAGGAGACAGGAGAGGAGACATATAGCTATCTGATGCATGCATAATGAAAGGCTTCAGATTGAGATCAAAACACAGTCACCCGATCCACTCTCTTATTTTCAGCCTCAAACCATTTCAAGGAAAAACTACTGAGCTACAAAACTTCCTGAAGGTTCCTCCACCCTCATCCTACTAAACCGGATCTTCCAGTGGTGAATGATTATCTTAGAGTGGAACCAGTACAATAAAACCAACAGCG
This sequence comes from Mallotus villosus, assembly GCA_903064625.1. Classification (NCBI taxonomy): domain Eukaryota; kingdom Metazoa; phylum Chordata; class Actinopteri; order Osmeriformes; family Salangidae; genus Mallotus; species Mallotus villosus. The sequence goes on along the minus strand of CAEFZP010004295.1, from coordinate 10,631 downwards.
GGTTGGTGGGATTGACACGTTACTTCCTTGTTCAACTGACATGACCGTTTAAATTTGAGTTGCTTAGTGTCACTAAGCTACTAGTGAGTACGCAACAGAAAAGACAGGCAATCCATCTCTGGTATTTAAATAGTTGACACGTACGTTCCCCTGTTTAAATGACAGCTTATGGGCTGGGCATAGTAAATACAGAGGAAAACGGGATATTGCAGATCTCTCATCAAACAACCTAAGCGAACGTGACACGCTAACACACGAGCTGCGTGGGTGTGTAAACCGATCCGCTCAGTCGTTCAATGGAAAAGCCCGCCGAACGTCAGAATCTCCTGGAGTTGAATGACTTCAGATGCCACTTTGACCAGTTCACAGTGCTACGTACGACACAATGATTGGTCAAGTAGCTAGCAAGCTAGCTAGCTCACTAGTTAACTACCTAACTATTAAGTTACCAGGTTGGTAGCTAGCTAGTCACACAAATACTCTTACAAAAAGCGCCGTTATCCGATCACGCCACCCTCCCAAGCTAGTTGTCTAGGTATTTTAATGATACACTAGCATATTGACGTTAGCTAGCTAGCTGTCAGCTCTGAAAAGCCATTAGTGGTAAGGCTAATGCTAAACGGCTAGCAGCTAACTATCCTAGCTAGAGCTACCTTGCTAGCTAAACTTAGCACCCATGTCTTGGTATATGTGTCACACACACACATCATAACGAATCCCGTTTGCGTACAGACACTGATAGAAACACAACTTGCTCACCGAGTGCAACCTGACAGGCTTTCCGTAACTGGCTGTTTTGGCTCCGCTTCACCTCCTTATCCGACAGGATTTTCTCCAGAGCTCTGGACAGAAACATGCTCTTCGTTTTCGTGCTAGATTCTGTCTGCGTCTGTTTAGGCGGCGGTGGTGGTAGATGAAGATGATGTTGTTGTTGCATCTCTTGGAGGGACCGATCTTTTCTCAGGCCGTCATCCTCGGCCGGGTCCTGCGTTTGACGCAGGTGTCAGAAAGGCAAACGGAACCGGGCTATCGGTTAGTGTCAATACTGTCGCCAACGAGTTTGTTGGGGCTGCAACATCAGCACTGTGTCGCCATGTTGGCTCAACGTCACGTCACGTGATTCTCAGCTGCCCTAGAAAGTATACCCCCCTCCAGTGGTCTAAAGATTCAGCGGGCTTGTTTCATCCTGTAACATTTTAAGAAATAACGGCAGATAGATTTTGTAGAGCAGCCGTTTCATGTTTGTGTTGGACATGTTTACCTCGATATTTATCCGATGGTCTGGTGAACGATGTCAATGTAGAGGATGACAACGGAGTCGCCAAGTCTAACTTGCTCATGGAAGTTGGACGGTTCACCGGCTTTCCACAAGGTGGCGTACTCTGATCAACGTCTGTGAACAACGGTTTTCCCCACATAAAATAATGTGCAATAATGTAATGAATAGAAACGGTATGGTTTGATAATAATAGACAATACGTAAAAGGTAGGGATTGCTACATGTTAGTTTATTTTCTCCAGCTCATGGAATCAACTATCATGAATATTCATTAAATGTGATAAAAATGTACATTGTGTAGCTTCAATAAGAAAATACTGACAATTTTCAGTACAAATCTATACTTTAGAATTTATTCTGGCAAGCAAAAATCATTGCTCATTCGTACAAAAAGAAAAAAACACAAATCGGACAGAAAGCAAAATGTTCAGACATTAGTTCTGGTTCTCTAAATAAGCCGGAAATTGTTCACAGTATGGAAATGTCATGGCGACGCGACGCGACACGTATAACCAGCAGCCCAGCTTAGACCGAAAAAAATCAATTTCTTTCAGATCAAAAAGGTAAAAATATCTATTAGGAATACATCAGAATAAGAACTTCCTTCGTGAATTAACATAGTGGATCATTTATATATAAAATAAATTCATAAAATGTGTACTAGGCAAATAAAGTAATATGTTGATTAGAAAATAAATAATTTTGTTGTGGTTACAATCCCCTTGTCCTGTGTGGTTAAAAACAAAATAAATTAACAGTAATCGCTAAAATCTTTCGTTCGAATGCCACTCGTCATGAAAGTTACGTGTTAGGACGAGACACACAAGACATCCTCACTACAACACCCTGTGTACCATAACATCATCTGAGTACTGTGTGTGTGTGTGTGTGTGTGTGTGGTGTGTGTGGTGTGAGGGTAGTGCGTGTGTGTGTGTGTGTGTGTGTGTGTGTGTGAGGGTAGTGCGTGTGTGTGTGTGTGTGTGTGTGTGTGTGAGGGTAGTGTTTGCGTGTGTGAGGGTAGTGCGTGTGTGTGTGTGTGTGTGTGAGGGTAGTGCGTGTGTGTGTAGTGTTCTCCCCTCGTGATCCTATCGACTGAGATGAAGGGATGAATTGATGGATGAAGGGATGAAGGGAGGGAGTGATGTTAGAGAGAGGAAGGTGTGTGAGGTAATTGTTCCCTATAGGTTATTTCAGAGGGCAGAAGACTTCATTAACAACAATGCATTGCAACATCTGCTCCCTCTCCACAGGGGAGCAGTGCTTACAGCCCACACACAGTACAGCTGATGGGAGTTGTAGTCCAGGAATAGCCTCTACTGTACAGTGTAGTGACAGTTGTATTCCTCAAGTGTGTACACACAAACTCACGCATACACACCTAGTCATACATCAGATAGACAGGCCCCACCCTCCCCAAACACACCCTCCCAGGTTTCTGTGGCCCAGGCCCTTCACACCTGACGAGAACACAGCACAGGTATTTACCTGGGTGTGGAGATGACAAATTAAACTTTCTAAAGAACAAAGCCCTTTCACACAGTACCAGGGGCTACACGCTCTGCTTGTCAGGTCCTAGATCAGCCCTTTCACACAGTACCAGGGGCTACACGCTCTGCTTGTCAGATCCCAGATCAGCCCTTTCACACAGTACCAGGGGCTACACGCTCTGCTTGTCAGGTCCCAGATCAGCCCTTTCACACAGTACCAGGGGCTACACGCTCTGCTTGTCAGGTCCTAGATCAGCCCTTTCACACAGTACCAGGGGCTACACGCTCTGCTTGTCAGGTCCTAGATCAGCCCTTTCACACAGTGTGTGTGTGTGTGGGGTGTGTGTGTGTGTGGGGTGTGTGTGTGTGTGGGGTGTGTGTGTGTTTTGCCGCTGCCTGCGGGTGTGTGTGTGTGGTGTGTGCTCCGCTTAGTGAGACTGATAAAGGATTAGCAGTGTACAAGAGAACAGGTGTTCCATCCTGCATGTCCTGTGTGGTGACTGAGTCACTCATCATACGTGAACCTGGACACATCCAAGTGGACTCAGAGACAGGGACCATGAGGAGGGGAGCCAGGAAGTGGAGAGGGAGAGAGGGGGGGGAGGGAGAGGGAGAGAGGGGGGGGAGGGAGGGAGAGGAGAGAGAGAGATGAGGAGAGAGAGCGAGAGAGGAGAGAGAGAGAGAGATGAGTCATGATGAATATACAGTACTGAGAAGAGTGAGAGATGAGTCATGGTCCAGACGAATCAGGAAATCCCATTTTACAATCATGCTGTGTCAGAGAAGAGGAGGGAGGGGACGAGGACGAGCCTTTTGAATCTTCTAGAGAACACAGACTCTGTGGTCAAACTAGGAACCCACTTCCTGCAGCCACAGGAAGTAGCTTGTCAGATCCCTGCAGCCACAGGAAGTACATTCTACTTGAGGTTGTAGTTCAGCGACAGGTTCCACTGTCCTCAGGAGGGGAGACAGCTACGGGCTAGTTACTTCCTGGATACACAACTGACAACATCCCATTGGTCGGATGGAGAAAGGTGCTCTCTTCCTTAGTGGTCATATGGTCAGTTGTGAGGTATACCCAATTAGAACACTCCCAGTCACAACAACACGGAACCAATCATCTGCATCAAAACAAATCACAGAAAGAAAACTAAAGTGTTTTGTATGTTCCGCTGCTTGAGCAGAAACACATGCTTAGTGAGGAGGAGCAGCAGTAATATAGAAACTATCTAGTTACTAAAACACAGATTATTACTCCATTTCTTTTCCTCTCTTCAGCCAGACCAAAAAAAAATACATTATTGCAGACCTCAGCTCAATTTGCCAGTTACTATGGTAACACGCACATTGGAAGCTAAAAAGTTTCACCCAATCGCAGGCCGCGATTGCTTAAGGGGGAGTGGTTATTGCTGAACGCAGAGAGACAAGGCAAGACGGTTAGTCCAACCTCAGATCCCAGATAAGTGCGTTCGCTCGTTCCTTCAATATAAAAACAGGCTTTCTTTCTTCTTCTTGTTCTTTGCAAGGTGACGTGTTTAACGAAGCCCCTCCTCACCAGCACCCTCTAGTGGAGGGACGGGGGACTGCCACGCCCTGCCAGCCAGGCCGAGCTATTGGGAAGAGCCAATCAGAGCGTCCAGACCCACCCAACACCCTGTGACATCATCAACCTGACTGTCTGTCACAGTGTGGGAGGTGCTTGTTGTTGCTATGGCACACATGCAGGGTCATTGACATGTCTGTCTGTCTGTCTGTCTGTCTGTCTGTCGTCTAAAAGCAAGCAGGATGTAGTGCTTCTCAGGAACAGCTTTACAAGGGTACAGATCAAGTCCACCCCTCCATGGACGTAAGGACTGGATACCAGTGTGCTCTTTCAAGGTGTGTGTGTGTGGTGATGGTGTGTGTGATAGTGTGTGTGTGATGGTGTGTATGATAGGTGTGTGAGGTGGTGTGTGGTGATAGTGTGTGGTGTGTGGTGAGATAGGGTGTGTGTGTGTGTGTGAGATAGGGGTGTGTGGGTGTGGGGAGATAGTGTGTGTGTGTGTGTGGATAGTGGTGTGGGTGGTGTGTGTGGGATGGTGTGGGGAGTGTGGTGTGTGATAGGTGTGTGTGACAGTGTGTGTGTGTGTGTGTGTGACAGTGTGTGTGGGTGTGGTGTGTGTGGGGTGTGTGTGTGTGTGTGTGAGATAGGTGTGTGTGTGTGTGTGTGTGAGGATAGTGTGTGGTGGTGTGTGGTGTGTGGTGTGTGAGATCGTGTGTGTGTGTGTGTGTGTGGTGTGTGTGAGACTAGTGTGTTGTGTGTGGTGTGTGTGTGAGATAGTGTGTGTGTGTGTGTGTGGGTGGTGTGAGATCGTGTGTGTGTGTGTGGTGTGTGTGTGTGTGTGAGATAGTGTGTGTGTGTGTGTGTGTGTGGTGTGTGAGATAGTGTGTGTGTGTGTGTGTGTGGTGTGTGTGTGTGGATAGTGTGTTGTGGGCTGTGTGTGTGTGTGTGTGTGTGTGAGATAGTGTGTGTGTGTGATGTGTGTGTCTCTACAGTGTTATGACAGTTCCGTCCTCCTCCAGGCTCCGCCCCTCAGGGCCCTGTCGAGAGGGCTAAGAGACCCTGTGCTGCTATGGCCCCCAGGCTTCCGTTGGACTTTGCAGGGGCGGGGCCAGCGAAGGGGGCGGGGCCAGTGCGGAGGTTAAGGTGTGGCTCGTAGCGGGGGAGCGAGGGCATGCTGGAGCTGGCGGGCACAGCCCCGAGGGTGAGGCTGGCCTCTGCCCCGGCCTCTCCCCCAGCCTCGATCACCAGGTCCTCCTCGTCCTCCTCGCTGTCCAGATCCTCTCCTCGAAGTTCTGTATGATGTGCGTGGGCGTCGTCGCCGTGGCGCCGCCCGAGTAACCGTAGTAACTCGCTCCGCTGTCGACGAACGCCCCCGAGCTCCCAGACGCCCCCCCTCCTCCCCCCCCTCCTCCTCGCACCACGTTGTTACGCTGGTTGGCCGGTTTTCACCGTGACGATGAGGTTGTGGCTGTTGGCGATCATCATGTCGGTCACCTGGTCCAGGGACTTCCCGGCCACCTCGATGCCGTTCACCTCCAGCACCTCGTCGTTCACAGCGAGCAGCCCCGTGCTCTCAGCCAGCCCCCCCCGGGACCATCCTGGAGATGAAGATCCCCGGAACCTTCTCCAGGCCCTGGGCCGTCACGCGCACGCTGGAGCCGTCTCGGATGTAGAAGCCCAGCGGCTTCTCCTGCCCGTGCTTGTAGAGACGCACGCGGCGGTGGCTCTCCGGGAGGATGTCCACGTCGATGATGGACGACACGGGACGGAAGTCTCGCGGGAGGCTGATGATGACGGGAGGCTTCTTCCTGCCCGCGTCAGGACGCAGGAGCACCGCCGAGAGGACCGTACGCTTCCTGGTCAGGGAGTCGGTGCCGAAGGCCGAGTAGTCTGCCTCTTCTGGAGGGGGTAGGGGGGTGGGGAGTTTAGAAGGAGTGGGAGGGGAGGGGGGAGTGGAGGAGGAGGGATGAAGGAGGGACGTGAATGGGAGGAGCGAGGGAAGCTAAGAAGAGAGACAAAGTACAGTAAAACACCAGTAAAACATAGCATCGGTGTGTCCTCATACTCTCTACAGTTAACTATAACGTTATAGCAGACGTTCTTATCCTTATAAATACTCATACAGCAGACCTGACACCACACAGACACAATAACCACACCACACACCACACAACACACCGCACAAGGAGTCCCCAAATATTTTTGTCTGTGGGTGGAGGCACTCTATAACACTGTATTTACATCATATACGAATGAATAACAACCACAAATGTACATGGTGTATCACCACTACAGCCAGATTCGTAAGACAGTCTATTGCATCATCATGTTATTCAACCCAGCAGTCGAGTTGTGTCTTTAGCATGGGTAACCACCAGCTAGGTCACCATCTCTCTCTCTATCTCTACTTCTCTCTCTCTCTCCCACTCCAACGCACTCTCTCTTCTCTCTCTCTCTCTCTCTCTCGCTCTCTCATCTCATCTCATCTCTCTCTGTGGTAACCAACAGCGCATAGCGTCACCATCTCTCATCTATCCTACTGCTCTCATCTCTCTGTTCTGCCTCCTAGTCTCTCGCTCTCTCCTCTTTCAACTCTTTGAACTGAATTCTCAGAGGATTAAAAACAAGCACTGCACACTGGGCCACACCTGGACTACAACCTCTATCAGCTAAACTGCGCACAGACATTTCTGTACTACAATTCCCAGGGTTCCTGCGATGCGGTGTCACAGTTACGATGATTTAGTCCCAGTTCCTGTGGTGCTGTGATGGCAAGTGAACACCTGGACCTTGGACGGTCCTCTTACTACAGAGACTAGGACAAAGGTTCTGGAGGGAGGAGAGAGGAGAGGTATGAGAGAGATTCGTAGAGTTAGGATGAGAGAGAAGGAGAGCGAGAGATGAGAGAAGGAGGAGAGAGATGAGAGAGAGAGGAGGAGAGAGAGGAAGAGAGGAGCGAGGAGAGAGGAGAGAGAGAGAAGGAGAGAGAGCGAGGGAGAGAGGGAGAGAGAGCGGGAGACGAGGAGGAGAGGGAGAGAGGAGAGAGGAGAGGGGAGAGGGGGATGAGAGAGGGGGAGGAGGGAGAGGGAGAGGAGAGAGGAGAGCGGAGAGGGAGAGGCGAGAGGGATGAGGGAGCGGGAGAGGGAGGAGAGGGAGCGGGAGAGGGAGAGGGAGAGGGAGAGAGAGAGAGGGAGAGAGCGAGAGGAGCGAGGGAGAGGGGAGGAGAAAGTACAGAGAAATAGAACTGTTCTAATGGTTAACCAGCACACAGGTGCAACACATGAACATTCCCTCTTTCCTCCTCGACCAGACTACCAGACTCCTAGACCAACAAGCCTGTTTATCCGTCACTTATAGAATGATTCACATGGTGTGAGTGTGAACATGGTGTGAGTGTGAACATGTGTGAGTGTGAACATGGTGTGAGTGTTAACATGGTGTGAGTGTGAACATGTGTGTGAGTGTGAACGATGGTGTGTGTGAACATGGTGGTGTGAAACATGGTGAGTTGAACATGGTGTGAGTGTGAACATGTGTGAGTGTGAACATGGTGTGAGTGTGAACATGGTGTGAGTGTGAACATGGTGTGAGTGTGAACATGGTGTGAGTGTGAACATGGTGAGTGTGAACATGGTGAGTGTGAACATGGTGTGAGTGTGAACATGTGTGAGTGTGAACATGGTGTGAGTGTGAACATGGTGTGGAGTGTGAACATGGTGTGAGTGTGAACATGGTGAGTGTGAACATGGTGTGAGTGTGACATGGTGTGAGTGTGAACATGGTGTGAGTGTGAACATGGTGTGAGTGTGAACAGGTGCGTGTGAGGTGGAACATGGGTGGTGAGTGTGAACATGGTGTGAGTGTGAACATGGTGGTGTGAGTGTGAACATGGTGTGAGTGTGAAACATGGTTGTGAGTGTGAACATGGTGTGAGTGTGAACATGGTGTGTGTGAACATGGTGTGAGTGTTAACATGGTGTGTGTGAACATGGTGTGAGTGTGAACATGGTGTGAGTGTGAACATGTGTGAGTGTGAACATGTGTGAGTGTGAACATGTGTGAGTGTGAACATGGTGTGAGTGTGAACATGGTGTGATGTGAACATGGTGTGAGTGTGAACATGGTGTGAGTGTGAACATGGTGTGAGTGTGAACATGGGTGTGAGTGTGAACATGGTGTGAGTGTGAACATGGTGTGAGTGTGAACATGGTGTGGTGTGAAATGGTGTGAGTGTGACATGGTGTGAGTGTGAACATGGTGTGAGTGTGAACATGGTGTGAGTGTGGAACATGGTGTGAGTTGTGAACATGGTGTGAGTGTGAAACATGTGTGAGTGTGAACATGGTGTGAGTGTGAACATGGTGTGAGTGTGAACATGGTGTGAGTGTGACAGGTGTGAGTGTGAACATGGTGTGAGTGTGAACACGGTGTGAGTGTGAACATGGTGTGAGTGTGACATGGTGTGAGTGTGAACAGGTGTGAGTGTGTGAACATGGTGTGAGTGTGAACATGGTGTGAGTGTGAACATGGTGTGAGTGTGAACATGGCTGTGAGTGTGAACATGGCGTGAGTGTGAACATGTGTGAGTGTGAACATGGTGTGAGTGTGAACATGGTGTGAGTGTGAACATGGTGTGAGTGTGAACATGGTGTGAGTGTGAACATGGTGTGAGTGTGAACATGGTGTGAGTGTGAACATGTGTGAGTGTGAACATGGTGTGAGTGTGAACATGGTGTGAGTGTGAACATGGTGTGAGTGTGAACATGGTGTGAGTGTGAACATGGTGTGAGTGTGAACATGGTGTGAGTGTGAACATGGTGTGAGTGTGAACATGGTGTGAGTGTGAACATGGTGTGAGTGTGAACATGGTGTGAGTGTGAACATGGTGTGAGTGTGAACATGGTGTGAGTGTGAACATGGGTGTGAGTGTGAACATGGTGTGAGTGTGAACAGGGGTGCATGTGAGATCTGAAAGGCTTCCACCACCACCACCTCCATGAAACAGAGGGTAAAAAAACAATATGGAAACTTTTATACCACTTTTTTTTTAAACTCTTCTGTTGCCTTTGTGCTTGCTCCATGGTAGCTTAGTATACTAAGTTAGCTTACGTTTGTTGTGATAGTCAGGAAATTTAAAAAGGCATGCAAATGACAATAATAATATTGATCATGCCAGCAAATACAGATTAAAACTAAAAGAAACGAGCCTGGCTTGAAAATGTAAGAAGTAGAAAGTACAGATATGTGCTGAAAGTAAGAAGAATTATTAGAAAATTATAGTGAAGCAAAGTACTGATACCAGGAAAATCTACTTCGGTACAGTAACAAAGTATTTGTACTGTATAACTTCCCATCTCTACACACAAACACACAAACAGATATTTACACACACAAAATGTATACACACAGATACGCTCATACAGGGCAGCAGAGCAGAGATATAATGATACAATATCTAGTCTGTTCTCCCTCCCTCTCTGTTCTCTCCGCCTCCTCTCCCCCCTCTTCTCCCTCGTAAGAGAGAGCTAGCATGACAGCGGTCTCCCTCTCTGTTCTCTCCCCCTCCTCTCCCTCGTAAGGAGAGCTAGCATGACAGCGGTCTCCCTCTCTTTCTCTCCCCTCTCCTCTCCTCGTAGAGAGAGCTAGCATGACAGCGGTTCTCCTCTCTGTTCTCTCCCCTCTCCTCTCCCTCATAACAGAGCTAGCATGACAGTGGTCTCCCTCTCTGTTCTCTCCCCCTCTCCTCTCCCTCGCAAGAGAGCTAGCATGACAGCGGTCTCCCTCTCTGTTCTCTCCCTTCCTCTCCCTCGCAAGAGAGCTAGCATGACAGCGGTCTCCCTCTCTGTTCTCTCCCCCTCTCCTCTCCCTCGTAAGAGACGCTAGCATGACAGTGGTCTCCCTCGAGGGCTGTCAACCACACACTACAGGACATGCTGTTCCCAATGACCCACACCACACACACAACAAATATCTTACAAACATCTAACACATTTTCTGTGGCTGTAATGAAGTCTCAGATAAGTTAGTGTGGTGTGAAACCTGAAGCCCATATCAGCATCCCATCTCATTACAGCACAACAGGCTTTCAACCTAATTAGCCCACTGTATATCAGCCTGGCTCACCCACCACACAACACACACACCCATCACACACAGCAACACACAGTCTGAGTTTTCTGCTGTGTAGAGAATCCCTCCATGGTTTCCTACGATCGATTGCCACACCCTATATCAGCGAGGATCACACTACGATTGAGAGGTAGTGTAGTAGGATCATGGATACACTCAAGCGATGTGGTGGGTGTATTGTGGTGAGTGGTAG
>CAEFZP010004292.1:0-27456 GCA_903064625.1 Mallotus villosus | reverse complement strand
TCCAGAGACAGCCATGGGCAGATCCCCTCCTCCCCCACCCCCACCCCCGATGCCACCCTCCTTCCTGCAGCTGTGACCCAGTGTCGCAGAAGCCCCCTCAGTGACAGATAAACTCCAGGTGATTTCTCGCTGTCATTGTCACCGTGCCTGCGCTAATTGTTATGGACTTTTCAATCGACGTGACCGTGCGAGAGGCCTGCAGGTCAAACTAGCGTGGGATCTGGACGAAAGCTGACAGTAGACAGAACGAAACCGGTTTCAAAAATAAATAACATGTGAGCACACACACGCACACAAAAAAAACACACACACACACAAATAAGAGATGGCTAGAGGGTGTTCATATGTAGGTCTCTTCCAAGCAGTCTATGCGTAGACAACTACTCGGGCCTCTGCTACACAAGGACGAGCTACAACAGTGCTTCTTCCCATCTAGGCTGAGCCGTATGGGACCAAAATAGGCTACTATTCTTATCCCGAATAAATCGGGAGCTAAAAACCAGATGTGACATATTTGAGATCGCAGTCAGTACAACAATAGCATTAGTTTGACTGACTTCCTGTCAAGCCCGAGCAGAGAGGAGCAATGTCAACTGTTGCTAGGGCACCACTCCAGCTGGGACCTCCGCTCAGAGCAGGGCGGATATCTACAAACAATTCAGCACCGGGGCTGCATCGGCTGGAGGAACGAACCTGCAGTTCGGAGGCTACACAGTTTCTAAGAGACCTAGACTAATAGATTTGTTTATACGTAACATTCCAGACAACATAAAAAAATAAAAATAAAGATGTGTATTACTCCATTACCGGTGTATAAAAGATCACGAGGGTCGCAAGGCTCGGTTGAATCAGCACCATGGACAGAGACCATGCGATAGGGAAAGGCGGGATAGCCAACCATGGTAGCCTATGGTAGCCTGCCAATGGCAGTCTGGTGTCCATGTGTGTTCTTAATGAACGATGGCGCATGCATGCCACAGTGCACGTGAAAGAAGCAAGGAGAGGAACTGATGCGTCTTCGAGGTCAGGGACGTCATGGGTCTTCCCTGCTCCAGGAGGCGAGGCGACAAAGGAGACCAAACCGGTATAGACGACCCCATTTTAGCGACAGGTGTGTGAGAATATTAGGGCTAATGACGTTGATGGGGCCATCGGTTTGACCAGCCCCCAACTGTTTCTTATCGGGTTCCCTTCTCAGATGGTATGGAAAGGCCTTAACGTCATAGGCTCCATCACTGATTTTCCACAAGCGCAGAGCAGCAACGGCCGGCTATAGGACAAACTTTACGTCTGATGTTCCGAAATCATTTACCGTGCAACCTTGCCGTGTGACCACGCGCAATACGGTGGTTTCGAAATGCTGACGATATCTGCAAACATCCAATGAAAAGACGCATCGATAAAGACGTTTCACTGAAATCAATATGCACGTGTGTGCATGACTGTGTGTGTGTGTGTATGTACGCACAAGCGCATATCATGCACACATTGATGCAACGCCACGGCTATGCTGCAACCGGTAATTCAATGTTTGAGTCAACAAAATGATTAACGCCTTCCTGCTTAGCGTTTCTGGAACATAACTTAAGATGTAATCGTGAGAGAGAGAGTGTGAGAGAGAGAGAGAGAGAGAGAGAGTAGACGGAGAAAGAGAGAATGTGAGAGCGAGAGTGTGTGTGTGCGTGTGAATGTGTGTGTGTGTGGCTATCTATGGAAACCCCAGAGAGTTTACTGGACTGTCGAATGTAATATTGCAGCATAGACACCCCATGGGCACCCATCTGTTACTCCCTCGAAAACATCTTTCAGTAAAAATGTGTCACCTGCGGATCTGCGTCGAAATGCTTATGAGGGTTGTGACCGGTTACAGAATCACTCTTACAATGGTCTCACCACAATCTGCCGGGTTTAACTTTACAATAAAGCTAGTCATATCCCACGATATAGGAATCAACTTACCGCAGTCTTCACACAAGATGTTCCCAACATCTTTTTTTAGATTCTTCCCACTCGTATCTAGCGGAGCAAACGATGCCTTGAAAACCAAAGGTTCTTCTGTTGGGTCCATGAAAAAAATGTACTTATGATTCTTTTTCACTTTGGCGCACGGAGCCTCCGATCCGAATTCCCCCACTGTGACGAGCTGCTCCCGCTCCAAACCCCCGCTGTTCAACGGCCACACGTCCAGCACTTTGACATTCACACTGTATGGCTCAGCCGAGACGTTCAGAGGCGCGGATTGCACCTTACCCTCGATCACCACGGCGGATTTGTAAGCCTGGTCCTGCAGGGAATTCAAACTCGGGGAGTAGCAGGCGAAGGAGACCCCGATGACCAGCATGGATAAATGTACTGAATCAAGCCTCATGCCGCCTGCTTTGGCTTGGTGGTCGCTGGTCGCGTTGCGGCAGGGCTCTTTGGGCTGCGGGGCGATGGCGGTGGAGCTGGGTTGAAGGAAGAGACAGAAAATAGGCTCCAGTAGCACGGCAGCGCGGCAGACCTTGCGTAAGTGTCCATGCCATCGGGATCCGCGGCTTTTTCCCGATAATTTTGCAATGGGGAAACACCAGCTAGGAACCGGAAACCGCGTAATGATGCTGGGTTTAAAAATCCAGTCACTGCATACTGCTAAAAATACATTCTAAAGCTGCAAGGGATTCATAGGTTCCCCCCTTCAGAAGATGCTCCTATTCTGCCATAGTAGCCAATCCGCAAGACGACGCCAGTCTATCTTTGCCCCAAAAAATTGCAGTGGTGAGCGCCCTGTTCAGCTGTGATGATTTTCGTCAAACATTAGCCACTGAGAAAATACACAAAATGCTGCAGTGAGCAGTACGTTTCCTCATCCACTTGTAGGATAAGACATATAGGCAACAATACCCTATACATTCCCCAGACGCAATATTTGGTTCGGCGGCTAATAAACCGCCTTCTCCCCAGCCCCTGTCTCTCTCCGCCTCCCCCCACTCACTCACCACAGACCGAGAAAAAAAAAGATGCCGTGCGCCAAGGGCTCCGCCACACACACAAAAAAAAGAAGCTGTTATAAGATTGGAGCACTGTGATAATCCGACACATAGACAGTTGACAGGTCACCAAACTCCCCTAATCCCCCAGAATTATTTCCCATAATAGTTTCCCATCACCAAACGATTTGACGTAAAATGAACTAAAGAAATGAACGGGCAGATGCATCAAGCGTCCCCTACTAAAACTGCGTCCAACAGTAGACATACCCCCCCCCCATCCCCACCCCCCCCCCACCTCCCCTCAAAAAAAGAAGGTAAACGACGGTTTAAATGCAGATGCGGGCAGTTCCGCTGTCAGCGGGCATATTTAGTCTTGCTGCGATGACTAACGCGTTTCGCGGCGCCAGGGTTCTCTAACAGACTATTCTGAATGAGTTTTACGTCTCATTCCATTATTAAGTCATGCCCTGCATTCAGGTCACATTCTGTGCTCTGCCTCTGAAAACGGAAACTGAGATGCGATGCATCAAATTCATAAAAACTAAAGCCCGGCAAATCGCATGTTTAAAGAGGAAATGTGGCTTGTAATGGCATGAGCAGTGCAAGTAGTGCCCTATTCAGAATTGAATATTTGCAAGTGTTCAAATGTCAATGCCAATTTAGGCGGTAAGGCTCTGAGATGATGTTCAAAGATAACTTTAGTATCAGTCTACTCTACATCCTATAGCGTCAAATATGTTGAGCGTGTAACTCACATCGATGAGTTGTGATTTTAATGCAGAAAGATGACCAATGGATGAGAGTTTGAAAGTATACTTCGTGTAAGGGCGACCTCTGCTGACTGTTGTGCGTTTCACAGTGTGAAGAAAGTGAGATTAGATTGTTAAAGAGGTCCAGGCTATATGCAATGTGTTTCCAATTGCCAAATATGGCTAATAAGGCAAGTAGCCTATAGAGGCTTTCACAACAGTCTCAAAGCACATAGGCTACTAAAAACCAAGAAAGTATGCTTTTGCAGTAACCTATAGTTTACAGCCTATACGTTGTAAAATGTGTTTGCGACGCGTAAACAACATGGTGTGGCTGTCCATGGTTCTGAAAAGAAACCGAGTTGTCAGTCTACTACATCCTACAAGTTTCAACACGAGGTTGATAAAATGACAAAACATATGTTTTAACAAAGAAATCGTACGAGCAGGTGGTGAAACACTTGCTCAAGGTAAAGTCTCGAACTGCAATTTCTCACAAGCAACTGTGCGAGGCGCACGATTATTGCAGTATACCCGGTAACTGAACGTGCTGACATCAGAGGACAAGCGTGCGGCGTTGGACTTGCAAGCTACGTGCGCCTCTCTCCATGCCACGACTCGCTGTTTCGTTCCATCTTGTGAAGCGGTGAATCGGCAAGGCAGCACCGCGGCAGTGTTGACAGTAGGCCTGTAAGCAGTTATTGTTATTCACCTTAGTCTCTTCCACTGTCTGCCTGCGAAGACACCGCATCCAGGCTGTTAGGGCGCTCTGTCTGCAGACCGAGCGAGGTAAGGCATATGTATTCTTCCTCGTTTTATAGGTCTGTGACTTTGAGAAGAGGACGACGTTTTATATACATGTCATTGCATTCATTAGTGCAATACTGTCACTTGGCAGCGTCTTGGCATGCGTGCCACTTAAGCGCAACGTCGACTAGACATGTTAGGGTTCGCCTTTTCGACTGATAAAAAAAGAAAAGTCGTTTTCTTAAGCAACGTTGAGTTCTCATATACAAGGACCCGCACGCAAGTGTCCATACACACAGAGCGTATATCGGTGTTCTTTAAATCTCTCATATGACGTGCGCACAAAACATTGTAAATTAGAACTGTCACGGAGTCTATGATTTAGCCACAGATGATTTTGGTCACAAATGAGGCTGTAGGCATGACACTTCGACAAGTGCGACCATACTTTTCATCTTATCTTCTGCGCCTTTGCAATTCCTTGGACAATTGACTCTTAAAACATACAAAGTCCTAATAAAGTCTTTAAATCACAATGATATCACTCATAAAAGTAAAGACGACCTTGACCTGGTCGCGAGTAAAGGCTAGAGTGCGCAAATGAGAGGGCAAGGAAATCAGACGGTACTCCTACACTTAATCCCTTCTTTTTCTGGGCCTAAGGACATTTTATAGCCTAGATTAGTTGTGTGAAATCTAAATTAACTAAATGACAGCCTGACTCAATTGAAAGTAAGAATGATGACAATTAGCTTATAATCATTCACGATAAACTCTCATATGTGGGACCTGCTAGAGTTTATTACAGCACAAACATCTTATATTGGCCCAAAGTGCTGTGTGAAATATGAAAACCCTTTGTCGTAAAATGCCAAAGACTATGATCAAATTAAAGAAAGTTTATAACAAATAAAAACTCCCTCGACGATTGAGATTATAACCACGTTGATTATATCCTTCTATACGTTGAACGTTTACAACAAAACCGTTTCTTGACACTCTTCTTGTGTTAAACATGTAAATAAAATGACACCAACCGTGTGCAATATAGCTACTATGCAAAATCAAGCATAACCCATGCGAGAGGAACGTGGGACGCAGGTATGAGTTTAATAATGTATGGAAATCATTTTCAGAATAGCAAAATGTTCGGGCCAAATTTCGATGAGACTACTTTTGCACTCAACTATAGGCCCTACATTTGCATTTCGTTAAAAAAAAACATGCCATTTATTTTCTTTTTACCAATGAATTCCTTTACCATAATACCATAAATATTCCCTGGCAGTACATAACACTTAATTCTTACACAAAGTTCTGTGCATAATTATAGATTCTAAAATAAAAGGCTGTATAAAGGTGATCTTCCATTGGACAAATAATTCACATTCACTTACAAATGCACAGCAATGTGGCCATTTATCAAATTCACTTTTTAGAAACAAGGTCTAGGGCTATTTTGTACTCTAAAGGTTCCTTTTTGCTTATTGAGCCCATTTAAATCGAGCTTAAGGACATTTGTTGGTCATATGAAATGCAAACCAAGATCAAGACTATGATTAGAAACTACTGGAAATCGTATTGCTTTTGTATTAGGCTATTGAATTGCATGTATTTCAATCTATAAAAGTATGCTTGATAGGCTAATGCTTTTCAAACAAACTCCAAAATATGTTGTTATGAGTTCATCAGGCATAGGCCTATGTGTTAAGTCTCAAACTATTTACAGGGATCAGTCGTTTTTCTGGACCATAAAGGAGCCTGCTGCAATTGTGGCTTTACATTTCTTACACAGATCCGTTAAACATTGCCTTTTGATTAATACATAGCCTACCTCAATAAACAATCAAAATACTACATTGAAGTTCTTCGTTTTTCTCAGTTTGGACCGATGTAGACATTTTCAAATTCATTACATTAGGTATGTAGTTAAAACTATCAAAAACTAATTGGGAATGAGAGAAAAAAGTAGGCTAATAAGATTTCAGCATTGGTAGGATTACCCAAATCAAAATTGTCTGCTGAGATAGGCTATTTCAACTGTTTGTAGTTCAAAGGACAAATACAATGTTCACACATCACGGAACTATTACAGGTTCGACAGATTCAATATAGACAATAACTTGGTAGCAGTTCAATATAATCAAACCAATAAGAAATTGCCTAATTCGATTTTCAGTACGAAGGCTACACATCCTTTTCATTTTATTAAAAAAAGGGTTCAAATGGAAAATATGTCCATATACGGAATAGGCCAATAAGGCTGTCAAATGTGGAGACGCATCGTGCAAATCACTGGAGTGCCACTAGAGACGGACATCGAAAATGTTAAACATTTGTCCAAATATATTATAGAGTAGGCGAGACAGGAAACGTTTAGGGCTAAAATATGTTAACTCAAGTCAAGTCAAGTGAGTTTTATTTATAGACATTTAAAAACAGCCAATGCCGACCAAAGTGCTGTACAAAATCATCAATATAGGGCAAAACAACAATAAATAAGAACAACAGTCAAACAACACAATTACAGTGAGCACGAGTGACCCTAAACTGACTCGAAAGCCAAATAATCAAAATAGGTTTTAAGACGAGACTTAAATGTCTCGGTGGTGGGGGATGACCGGAAAAAAATGGGCAGTTTATTCCACAGAGTAGGGGCTACAGCTGAAAAGGCCCGATCACCTTTTGTTTTCATCCGAGTCTGTGGAATGGCTAAAATGAACTGGTTTGATGATCTAAGGGGCCTGGAAGTGTGATACAGCAAATACATTTGACAATAGCCTAAGCGGACACTCGGCCTATGGGCCAACATCTTCGTTCAAACGTGTCTTCTTGATAACCTATAATTCATAACAATAGCTCATTACAGATTATTTTATTTTGATATATGTTTAACCTACATGAACAGGACACAGGGTAGGCCAAAAGCATATGAAATAGTTGTGCAGTCAACGGCGGCGTATAGGAAAGATTAGGATAGGAAAATAGGATGAAATTACATTTTAGGCCAAAATAAGGCTATACATCTGCTATATTTGTGCATTCAAGTTCTCTCCCTATAGATCTAGCTTTAGAAACTCATCTTAAAATATTTCCACTGAACCGATTTGCACTTGCTTCTCATAGTCATTGTCATGGCCTATAAACATTAGTCTACATGTCTACTATCCTATAGGCTATTGAGAAGGTGTGTCTGTTTTCGATCCCAGTCGCTTCTGAGTGACTGATGTTATGAACAGCAAGGTCGGGCGTTAACATGCATAGGTTCTAAATCAAACGGACTGAGCGTAACCTATACACATTTCACTGTTAACTGAGTTAAATGAGACACATGGGATGACGTATGTCATTTTGGCTATATAATTGAATTTCATTGAGATTAAACGACCAGCCCTATCGGCACACACAAACCTGTCAGAATTGGATAGCCTATAAGAAAGAACAAAAGGATAGCCTACCAATAGCTTACAAAGTTCACATTTACAGAAGTCCTCACTTCGTTTCATTGGATCACATATATGTTAACACTAATTCCATGCCAACCTATCTATAAGATAGCAAAACAAAAAATGGTCTCAAATGAACTAAATGCCCTTAGCCTATAAAGGTCAATCTAAAGGACTGGAATGCTCTTCAATATTGACTAAATTAACTAACCTACCAACCAACACACAATATTTGACAATAATTATGCATACTTTGAGTGTTTATACATTATAGGCTATATTATTGAAATATCATGTTTACATCATGTTTTCTTATAGGCCTATCGTAACACTATTTGCTCTTAATACTAAAAATATGTTTCGAATTCCATCGCAACATTTTGAAGTGAGGGTATTTTATTTTTAAAACGGTATAATCAATATAATCTTTTGATACTAGGGTTACATAACGTAAAGTGATCTATTTCCTTAACCACAATGCCCAAATAGTAGGCCTACTTTATGTTACGGCTATTAATTGATACTTTAATAGGCTTCATAGACATATCTTGGATTTTTCTGTGTAGATCTCGCGAGAGCGGTGGCGTGGCTGGCTGGCTGTGGAGTTGCAGTAGACAGAGGGAGAAGGCAGGCAGGCAGCATCATGGCGGACAGAGACAGTGGAAGTGAGCAGGGAGGAGCAGCCACGGGCCCGGGCATCGGTTCCATGCACCCAGTGACAGGAGGGGCGGGCTCGGCTTCCGGGCTGCAGCATGAGACGCAAGAACTGGCGTCGAAGCGGGTTGACATCCAAAACAAACGATTCTACCTGGACGTAAAGCAAAACGCAAAAGGCCGCTTCTTAAAGATAGCTGAAGTCGGCGCTGGCGGAAACAAGAGCCGCCTCACTCTCTCAATGTCGGTGGCAGTCGAATTCCGTGACTATTTGGGGGACTTCATCGAACATTATGCCCAACTGGGACCAAGCAATCCGGACATCGTACAAGATGAGCCGCGGCGAGCACTTAAAAGCGAATTCCTGGTCAGAGAGAACCGTAAGTACTACATGGATCTGAAAGAGAACCAGAGAGGACGATTTCTGAGGATTCGACAGACCGTTAACCGGGGGCCCGGTTTGGGATCCACGCAAGGCCAGACCATTGCTCTGCCTGCCCAGGGACTTATTGAGTTTCGTGACGCTTTGGCCAAACTCATTGACGATTACGGTGTAGAGGACGAACCTGCGGAGTTGCCCGAAGGAACATCCTTGACTGTAGATAACAAACGCTTTTTCTTCGACGTGGGATCCAATAAGTACGGAGTCTTCATGAGGGTAAGCGAGGTGAAGCCAACATACCGCAATTCAATCACGGTGCCGTATAAAGTATGGTCCAAATTCGGGAATACTTTTAGTAAATACGCGGACGAGATGAAGAAGATCCAGGAGAAACAGCGCGAGAAAAGGGCATGCGACCTGCAGCAGCAGGAAGAGATGCACGCTGATGATGGAGAAGAGGATTGATATATAGCGCAAACATGCAAAAAGTAATCAAAATAACAAGAGAAATTATAATTAAAAACTTTACTGTATAAAGAAAGATTTAAAGATTTAACTGTAACTGTTTAACTCCAAGGGAGCACCACCCACACCTACACAAACTGACAGTTATGACATGTTGTCACCCATCGCTGGATGTTCCCACTTATCCACCATTAATACAGTAAGCGGCTGCTAAACAAAGTAATAACATTATATATGAAACGTGTTTCCTACTTGATGACAAAGAAGTGAGTGTTTATTTCCCTTATTAACGAGAACTTTTGTACACGTTAAAGCTATTATGAAAAGTGTTTGCAATGTCAAAATGGAGTTATTGCCGAAACTAGTCCTTTTCATGTGAGCAAATGACTTCAGCACAAAACAGATGCTTTACTTTGCTTTTGTTATTTTTCCTTTTTTTCTCTCACCAAATTCGAAACCATTCTAAGAGTTTGACATAGTGTACTTGTCAAATCTACCTTTTACCTGTGAGCACAGGCGCGTTTACACATGAATCATATGAGGGCTAGGCCTGCTTTGGAAATTATAGATGGACGTCATAGAGTCCAAAAAGGTACATAGGTCATTTCATGCAATGAAAAAAGTACCCTCTATCTCCCTCTTACTGTCGTGCAATAGCCTACGCATTGCATACAAAGTGGACACGTCAAATTGGTCAACGTATCTCGACACGATGAACTTTGGAGAAGGCCTTCAAAGGAATATTACGATTACAAACTTTTTTTTTCGTTTCGGTTTCAAATTGTTGTCATGCGGACGGGTATACTATAGACTTATGTTTGTGTCTCCTTGTCATGACAATGTTGTTCTCGAAAAGGTAGCCTACCTGTGTTAGCCTGAGATCGAACAGTGGCAACATGCAGCAGGTGGCATGACTTGGAGTGCGTCAGAGCATATTTGTTAGCTAGATCCCAGAGCTCTCGGTCAAACCAGCTCCCTCCACGCACGTCTCCTATTGGCTCCGTGGTCAGTTGGCAGTTCGAACAAAACCAAGCTTAGCGTGATTTTGTGTCCGAATGTTTTCCATTTTGGAAACGCCAGGGCATTTTCCCCTGAGAGTTCAGGCTTGGACCAGGAAATATCAGTCTACCAAAACGGCAGTTTCGATTGGTACCAAGAAGTGCTGTTTGCTGCATGTTCACCTGTATTAAGTTGTTGGATGTTCGATGTTGGCCTCTTAACTTTGGGGCTCAACTACTCCCCCCCTCAGCCTGTTGATTTCCCCGCACCCCCATAAATGTTAACTGAACTTCAACTGACTGTACTGTAGGCCTACTAGATCTCATAGAGCCTACTTCTCAACCCGCGCGCTCATCCTCATCTCTTGGTAGGTCTTAGAAAAGCCGTCTCCGCAGTTTCTACCGAAACTGGACCGCAGCGTCGATTGGCCCGGTGACGCCGGGTGGGATTTGAAAAGCCGGCCTTTTTAGCGGCGTCGGGCGTTCTCATCGGGAGAGACTGGAGTTAGACTCCGAGATCCCCCCTCCCCCAAGCCGAGTGTCCTCTTGAGCATAAAAAACAACATGGTGCCTTACACACTCCACTGGCTGACACGTTGGGGACGGCAGACTGGGTATTTTGTCCATATACATAGTGCTTTAGTTGTTTTTTCCCCCTTTTGTCAGTATTTAGTTTTGTTTTTTCGGGGGGGGGGAAGAAGCCGAGGCTTTTGGCTCTTCTTTTTTTGTCACTCCTCCTCCCCCTTCTCCTCTCCCCCCTCCCATCCCCTTCCTCCTCCTCCTCCTCCCCCCCAACCCCGCCTCCAGGTGTGGGCCTCCACGGAAGATCCCGCAGAGTTCCTCCTTGACCACGCTGCCCGGGGGGGCAGGTGTCACGGAGAACAGAAGCCGCCCGGCAAAACTCCCCGTGGACCGGATCGAGAAGCGCCCCGAACCGGTGGCAAACGACGGGTGCTTGTCGGAGGCCCCCCTGCCGCGCCCCCCATCGCCCCTTGTGATAGTTCTCTGTATGTAGTTCTACAGCTTGGACAGTAACGTGTAATTCTTATGGCCTCAACTAAGGGGGAGGACAGACCGCATGTCTTGTTGCCTGTTTTTTTCAGATTCTTTCGCTTGTTTTCCTTTTGACCTTCTCAGCGTTGTTCCACACGATTTGTCATTCGGAACTTCTTTTGTTGTTGTTGTTGTTGTTGCTCACAGAGGATGTTTTTTTTTGTTTCCAGAGCAACATTTCATTACTGTGTGCAATATCGTATGTGCCAATGGTGGCAATATATGTATATCAATTAAATATATGATTAATATTTGAACGCATGATGTGGCTGAATTCCATGTTTATTTATCTCCAAGGTGTTATAATGCCTTTTTTTTTAACCTGCACTTAAGGACTTCTCCATCCATACGGGGAGGTGAAATCACAGAGCAAGCTTATTCAATGTGGGTGTGGGGGGGGTCCACAGCCAAACATCACATTCTCCCTCCAATGCAGCAGAGTGCTGTCATCTTAGTACTAGTCCCTTGTCAAGTCTTACTCTGGTGTTAGAGTCAGAGCGTCATGTGAGGGCCGGTGAGAGGGGGGGGGGCCTCACGTTGTGGAGGCAGACGAGCGCGGCTGCTGCTCGGGTACGACGCTCAAGAAGGCGTACGGTGTTCTGTCTTGGGTGGCTGTTTGTAGCACTTTTGCTTTCCCAGGTCGACGGAATGTTTGACCGATATTTGTTTGAAAATAATCTCAACAAAGAATGTCTCTCTCTCTCTCTCTGCTCTAATGCTCTCATGTTCTCCCGTGTTCATTCCCCTTTAAGAGGATTATTGATTAACACATTCGGTGATTATGCATCGAATATAATTTATGTATATTTTACAAATGTTCAAAATAAAAGACGTTTTAATTTACCCATTTCTACTAAGTGAATCTCGAATATGTTTGCACATTTCTCATGTAGGAACTGATGTCTTTGTGAGGTTTTATCTTATTGTCAATAATCAATACTATCGATAACACTGGGTCACTCAGATCAATGACATTACAATACAAGTGGTCATACAATCAAACTCAATGTGACTGACCATTGCTGATGCAATTGGCTTCCTTAGATCAATTAACTGGTATGGTATCATTCCAAACCCCACCTGTTGCACAAACACGTCGGTCTAAAACTGTGTTTTAAAGCGTTTTTATTGTATAAACTAACATACTTGGTTACATACGTTTAAAGGAAATTACCTTTAAAAACAAGCCCAGATTTAGTTCTTCTGATATGCAAGTGCCTGTCATATTATTAGAATATCATCAAAAAGTTGATTTATTTCACTGATTCCATTCAAAAAGTGAAAAGTGTATATTATATTCATTCATTAGCCTACACACAGACTGATATATTCAAATGTTTCTTTTTTAAATTTTGATGATTATAACTGACAAACTAAGGAAAATCCCACCCCCCCATCTTCCTCTTCACAACAGGCTACCCCATAGATTTTCGATGGTTTTAAGGTCAAGCGAGTGCTGGCCAATTAAGAACAGGGATACCATGGTCCTTAAACCAGGTTGGCACTGTGCATCAACTGTGCATATTTGTCCGAGTTGTGAGCAATAAAAAATAGATATAAATCTGGTATTTCATATAGAAGAAAGCACCTACCGTCGTCACTGTAATATGGGATTTACAATTGACAAGTTAGTCTACCTAAAGTTCTTATGAGCCCCAAAGTAGGCCTACATTACCAACGTCAAATGTAGGCCTACGCGTGTTTGACGTTGGCGACCGAAGCACTGAAGTAGCCCTATGAAACGCTTCATGGCTGACATTGAGGTGGAGCTGAGACGTGTAGGCTATGTGTTCGCACACGCCTCATCCGTCAATTGGAAAAGGTAAAACTGCAGTCTTACCAACAGACTTACATAATGCGGTACGCATCCTAGGCTACACCCAACGTCTTTAAGTTTTATTTGGCAAATAAGAGAAACATGTAGGCTAGCCTACTAGTGTGTTTCCCGGCACAACCAGCAGATGGTGCCATTGATCTATGGATAAAATAGGCTTTAGAGTTCGCTACAACTTATTTTTAACACTGAACATGCGATAAAGTGGGCAATAAACAGTAATGTTATGAAATAAGTAAATAATAAATAAATAAATAGGCTAAATAAACGTATTCTTTTTTAGACTTATTTTGAGAAGACTTCTAGTGTTCATTCATCGTTGGCTAGCGTATCATTTAAGTAACTTTTTTAAAGTACCCTTCGTATGATTTGCTGCAAAACCATTCTTTATTTTGAACAAAAGTACACTGTGCCTTTATATTTACGGAAAGAATTAGCCCAATTTATTTTTCTACTTACCGCCAGAGGAGGCTGTTCTCTTTATTGGCTACTGAGTTGATCACGACAGCGTTGTGTAAGTAATTGTTATTCATCAACAGTCACAACTGCGATTTGCTGTATTGTCTTTATGACTGTAGGCCTACTTGTTTTTGTAGTTTACATGAAAACGTTATCAACGAATGCCTTTGTGTCCTGATTTGAAGCCGCGTACAGCTTTATTTTGTGAGTGGTCATTACAGACGGTTGCATGGGGGAGGAGTTCTGTACTTTTTAAGGGAGTTGGGAAGCGAAGGAGGAGAGGGATGAAAGTTTTTGTCGGAGAAACGTGAAATAGGGATTTGAGAGTTTAGGGCCAGGAATGCGAATGCATTTTTTTTAAGGGTCGTAAGCATGAGAATGGATGCTGTTTGCGAGTTACTCTTGGCAGCGATCCTTGTAGCCTAACCCTCATGGGCTTCGTGGACGTAATTGAAGGTGTAAAAGTGTGTGAAGGTGTTTTTATTTTAAGATGTTTTAATAAAGAGTATCTGCCCCTCTCTCTCAACCTCTCTCTCTCAACCCCTCTCTCTCGCTCTCTTTATCTGGTGCTTTTTAACAGGATGCTGTTACTTCTTTTATAGCGAGGGCGTCTGAGCTCCGTTTCCTGACTTTCTAAGCCAAGTTTGTGCGCGCGCGCGTGTGTTTCTGTGGCTGCGTGTGTTTCCTCACAGAGTTTAAGGGAAAAGAGAGCGCGAGAGACATAGTTCATGGAATGCTGTGATGTCATCAGCTCAGTCACACACAAAGACGAGGAGGACACACACGCACTCACTCTCCCGTTGAGTCAACTCTGCTATGGAGCGTCTCGCTGCACCCCACTGTGAGTACATCACTAGCCTACTTCCCCAGCGCAACCTCTCTCTCAAACCGTCCTTCCTCGGCTTTTAAATTCCTGTCTTTGTTTGTTTGTTGTTATTCTCCTTCCATCTCCCTTCTCTTTCTCTCATTTTCTCTCTCTCTCCCGGGCAGTGTTGAGTTTGCCAGTAAGAATGACAGTCCTCACTTCCCCAGTCTCTTGAACCTAGCTTTTGGTCGCCTCCATGGTTTAGCTTCTTTTTTTCATTTTTTTCGAAATGTTGTGCTTTGCCATTGTTGTCTGAGGCGGCAAGGCTGGTATAGGCTCTGTCCCCCCCCCGCTTTCCTCTCCTGCCGTCCTGGGTTTGCGAGTGAGTGACCCTCCGGTCCGGCGAAAGACGCAAAGCGAGAAGGTTTAAGTTGCAGCTGTGAGAGAGAGAGAGAGAGAGAGAGAGACAGAGAGAGAGAGAGAGGCGGAGGGGAGGGGTGAAGGCTAGGGTGTGTGTGTGGAAGAAGAAGGAGGGAGGGAGGGGGGGGGGCAGGCAATGCCGAAAAAAGCCCCATTCCTTAGGAATCTCCTCCCATTCAGGGTTGAGACAGTTTCAGAGCTCTGACATGGCATGAGACCGAGAGTTGCGGTTGAGCTCTTGGCTGTTCAAAGAGGAAGAGAGGAGCAAATGCTGGAAAGAACTGAATCGTAGAAGGTAACGACACCACGAACTCCAGAAAATAGAGTCGAAAGGTTATTTGCCAGAAAGAGGGACGAGAACAGATTTCACGTGTAGAAAAGAGACAGGAAGAGTCATGGCCAGGGAGGGAGAGAGAGAGAGAGAGAGAGAGACAACAGGGAGATATCCGCACACAATGCGGAAAGTGCCGGAAGGCTTCCTGTCAGAAGTGGTGATGTGTCCTTTTTCTCCTCCGTTTAGGCTAAGAGATGGACGCCGGGAACTGATGTCCACGGTCGGGAGAGTCGCCCCAAGAAGCCGTCCCCGACTTGTGTACGAGCGTTTGTTTGTGCGCGTGAGTTTGCGTGCGAGTTCCGGCGGGGGGGGGAAAGGCCTTTATGGACGAGGCCGGCCTCGCACTTCGACCCTCTTCGACTCCCACATGAAGTCTGTTTACAAACCGACTTCCTACCTCAGCCAGCTGCCGCTGTGACGAGGACCCCCGGCGACCCCTCCCTCCCTCCCCCCACCCTCACCCCCCCCAGCGGTGGACCTCAGCACACATCACCACCCCCCCCCACCTCCCCTCCTGCCCCTCACTGGAGCTGTGGGGTAAACCCGCGTCTCTCGCCACCGGACTCCAGCCTCCCCCCGGGGGCACACAGCCACCATGCTGCAGCAGATCCTCAAGGACATGTACATCGACCCTGACGTGCTGGAGGCCCTGAACGAGGACCAGAAGAAGACGCTGTTCCTGAAGATGCGCCAGGAGCAGGTGCGCCGCTGGACGGAGCGTGAGGAGAAGGTGCCGGCCGAGGGGAGGAGCTCCGAGGGCCTCGCGGCCAAGCCAGGTAGACCCCCACCACCCCCCCCCACCGTCTCTCTCTCTCTCTCCCACCTTTCTCTCTGTCTGTCTGTCTCTCTCTCTGTCTCTCACTCTCTCTTTCTCTGACTCTTTGTATCTCCCTCTGTCTCTCACTCTCTGTCTCTTTCTGTCTCTGTCTCTCACTCTCTCTCTCCTCTCTCTCTCTCTCTTCTGTCTCTCTCTCTGTCTCTCTCTCTGTCTCTGTCTCTGTCTCTTTCTGTCTCTGTCTCTCACTCGTCTCTCTCTCTCTCTCTCTCTCTCTCTCTCTCTCTCTGCTCTCTCTCTCTCTCTCTCTCTCTCTCTCTCTCTCTCTCTCTCTCTCTCTCTCTCTCTCTTTCTCTCTCTCTCTCTGTCTCTCTCTGTCTCTCTCTGTCTCTCTCCGTCTCTCTCTGTCCTCTTTCTCTGTCTCTCTCTCTGTCTCTGTCTTTGTCTCTCACTCTCTCTCTGTCTCTTTCTCTGTCTTTGTCTGTCTCTCTGTCTCTCCCCCACTTTGTCTTTCACTCTCCCTCACCTCTCCCTCACCACAATGACTCTTCCTATCTGACGACCGATCGATCCATCTCGTCTGCCCTTTCCGATTGACCAGGAACGACATTTCCGAAAACGAGCTCTGACCCCCCCCCCGTCCCCCGCGTCAGCCAACACACACGCGACAGGGGCCGCTACGCGCCTCTCGACTGTTAGCTACTTAAGTCGTAATCATCACACCCGAAACCCCTCGCCATCTGGTCCTCCTTACTGGCCGCCGTGCCAGGCCGGCGCGCCACGTTTGTGTAAGCGCTCTGCTGTGGATTACCTCGACAGGAAGTTACAGACTGACGTTGAGCCGCGAGCATGTGGTTTCACCTAGCTGGTAACATCCTGCTACGGCGGTGTTGCAACTCGGTTTCACTGTCGGCGTCTGGTTTGTTTGTCGCCGGGGCTTTTTGCCCGACGACTGAGCGAGCGTCTGCCTGCTCGAGGAGGCCTAGAGACGCGGGGGCGGGAGGGTTGTTCTCGAAGGAAACGGCAGCGTGGCAGTTTTTTAGCTTCCAGGCCCTCGGCGGTATCGGTGAACATCGGGTCTGAGCTGCAGAGGGGATTCTGTCGTCTATATGGTCGCAGGAAGTGACACGTTTGGAACCGCTGATCCAATTCAGTCTGTGTTTCCAAATGTTTGTTTTTTTTGTTTTTGTTTTTTCCTCCAAAAGGGGCTGGTGTGTGTGTGTTTTGACTCACAGGCTGGCAGCGTAACTTTGCTTGCAGTATGAGGTGTGTGTTTGGTGTGTGTGTGTGTGTGTGTGTTTAGATACAGGCAGTGAAAACAAGGCTCTGGTTAGTATCATCCTGTTTCCAGTAAAGAACTGAGCTGGTGGAACGCAGTCAGTATGAGAGGCTCGCTCACACTGGGTGAGATTGTAGCTCGTGAGGAATGTGTGCACGCCAGGAAAACAGATAGCTGATTCGAGTAAGTGGTTCCTGGAAGCGGACAGTTATTTCGAATGCCGCTTGCGTGCGTGCGTGCGCGTGCGCGAAGGGGGGAGGCATCAGCGTCATCAACTCGGTTTCGCAGCCGAAATAAACGCACGTCGACAAAAGAGGAACTATCGAACGAAACCCCTCGTGACGCGACGCAGACAAACCGGTTTGGGACGTAGCCCGCCGGGAATCCAGCCCGTCCGCATTTCCCTCTCACGGCGTCCGCCCGCTCTTTGCCAGACGTCGAAAACGTCGGCGTCACACCGATCTGCTTCGCCCCAGTTCCTCCCCTCTTGACACATTCCGCGTAAAAGAATCTGCGAATCGCGAGACCCGAAGCTCTCCTTCTGGTAGAGGGTCGGCAGATAGGCACCGTGGGCGCGAGGAGATGGGAGAGAGAGGGCCGAGCGAGGGGGTCGTGTACTGAAACACACGGCCTTCGGCGCGAGTCGGCGCTGCGTAGTGATGTGTGTGTGTGTGTGTGTGCGTCAATCCAGCAGGAAGTCTTTTCTTGGTCATAAGGACAAAGCTGCTATTATAAAGCCGTCAACCAGGGAAGGGGAGAACAAGTCTCTCTCTCTCTCTCTCTACTAATGACCAGGACAGCTGTTCCTATGAGTCGTCGCTGTTCCCCCCCCCTCTCACCGCACACACACACACACACGTGTGGTTGCAGACATTCGCTTGGCAGCAGTGCAGCAGACAGGAAATGGTGGTCAGTTTCTGTGTTCAACAGGAAGTGAGTCATGTCCCAGTCCTTCCAACGAGTCGATGAGGCAGGAAGTGGACAGGAAATGGAGGCGTTTGGAAAACAGAGATTGCACAGCGACATCTTGAGAGCCATGCTTGTGTGAGGCACATGCATGTTAGTGTGTTTTTAAGTGGTTTTCACAGTTAGTTTGGTAGATATTATATTGTGAGTTGCTTGGCAGTTCCATAGCATGTGTGGATATAACACAGTAACGTGTGAAAGTGTGTAAAGCTAATGTTTTGTGAAGTGGATCTCAACAGTCTGCATCTCTGTAACTGTAGATTTTTGCCAACAACTAACCTGATTCAACACGTCAATCAGACAATGATTAGAATCAGGTGTGCTAGATTAGGGTTAGAGTGAAAACCGACATGAAGGTAGCCTTCCGGGTTTGAGAATTATCTCTGTTATTTATTTGAGGGTAAACGTTTTTATTTACAGTTCAGTTACAACAACCTTTCGTTGGTAAAATGAACACCCACATTGCTACCTTCTATATCAAACCATACAAGTTTGGAACAAAAAATAATGAAAGGAGTCTTTTTACCCAGGATATTTCTACAGGGGAAAAAACAGATTGAAATGAATCAAATCATATATTTTGGTTGTTGGCAGAGAGCGCCAGATACTTTGGTGTCAGCATACTTCTATGTGAGGTCTGGGGTTCAGAATGGGTTCACTAGTCATGCTGGTGACGTTAGCCCATGACCGCATATCCAGCAGAGACAGATCCTCTTCTGTCTCACTGCCCACACCCAAATATGTTGAATTTACCTCACAAAATAGACTGGGAACTGAGAGTCTTTTAGATCTGAGTCTTTCACTGTTCAGCACTTTGGAAGTTTAAAAGGCCAGACTCCCCTTCACCAACACTTGTAGTTTGCCCTCCTTTTTAAAGAGTGCCGTGTGTTTGCAAACCGAGTGTGTTTACCCAACAGCTGTGTGTGGGTGTGTGTGTGTGTGCCTGCTCGTTTGCGTGTGTGCGTGCTCGAAGGGCTTGTCCTCCCGGTGCCGAATGCCGTTGCGCTGACACATCCCAGCAGAACCTGTTCACCGTGGTAACCTGTTTATCCCGGGGTGCCTGTCCCTGTCCCCTGCCCTGACCCCGCCCTCGTGGGGAAGTTGTGTCGTGTGAGCGGAGTGACACTGCAGTTTAGCTTCCCTCTCCCTCCCTCCCCCTCCCTCCCCCTCCCTCCCCCTCCCTCCCCCTCCCTCCCCCTCCCTCCCCCTCCCTCCTCCAGCCCTCCCCCTCCAGCCCTCCCTCTCCCCCTCCCTCCCTCCAACCCTCCCTATCCCCCTCCCTTCAGCCCTCCCTCCCTTCAGCCCTCCCTCTCTCTCCCTCCCTCCCTCCAGCCCTCCCTCTCCCCCTCCCTTCAGCCCTCCCTCCAGCCCTCCCTACTCCCTCCCTACACTCTCCCTCCAGCCCTCCCTCTCCCTTCAACCCTCCCTCCAGCCCTTCCTCTCCCTTCAGCCCTCCTTTACTCCAGCCCTCCCTCACTCCAGCCCTCTCCCTCCCTACTTCCCTCCATCCCTCCCTTCTCCCTCCCTCCATCCCTCCAACACAGCAGTCACCGATGAAGCATCATGTCTTTTTTCTCTTTCTTTCTTTCCTTCTCCCCGCGACCAACATTTGTGTCCATATAAGGATGTTTTTAGTGTGTTTCCAAAAGTCTGTATCACACATGGAGGGCATCTCCATGCTTGTAGTGCTCTGTCTTATCTAACGCAGTGGTTTTAGCTGAGCCGTCCTGATTCGTTTTGGTTTGTACTTTTGATGAGTGCTCACTGATAACGATACTGATAGGGGAGTCGTTCGTTTCACGTGCTCGACTTGAATGCGTCTCTGACTATCCTGAACTTGAGGCTGTATCTGTGGACCATGCTAACATAGTTTTTGTGTGATTGTGTGCGTGTGATTCTATGTGTGTGTCTAACGTATGTGTGTGCGTGTGTGTGTTCCCCCTTGCAGCCAATCGGAAGAGCGTGACCTGGCTGCTGGGTCGCGATGGAGACGTGGCCGTCATGGTGATCGGGGACTCGGACGAGCCGAGGAGCGCCAGGCTCATCGGCACCAGCCTGGAGGACAAGCCCAGCCCCTAGTACGTGGCCACCTCCCCCTTCTAGAACGTTCCGCACCGTGGCCTGGCTTGTTTTGACAGCGGGGGGGGAAGTTGAGGTTTTCAACGGGCGTCTATCTACCTGTTGATCTGTGTCTGTGTAGGGCACATGTAAATAGTTTTTGGGTATGTTTTGTTTTGCCATTTTGTAGTTTGTTTTGACGCCTCTCTAGATTCCTGTGGCGATAGATCTGGTGGAAGTGTTGGAAAATGGATGAATGCGTTTTTTGGAATATAGACGTTTTTATTCTGGCCATATAGTTTGGCACAAACTTAAAATCCCTGTCGATTTCCAGCAATATTTTTTTATTTACACGTCGCAGTGAACTAAGTACATTCTGGTTCATGCAGTGCCCACAGTGTGTGTTATATAAACACTGTATTTGGCCTCTGTCTGTGCAGCCAGCAGAAGGCCACATTGAAGAGCAACGTGGTGAACAAAACGACAACAGCAGAATCAGGAAGAGCCGTGAGAGAAGACCCCCCTCCCAAACCACAGACTGGGATACATCTCGATTTGAAGGTGTGTGTGTGTGTGTCTTTTCTGTTTCCGCGTGTGTGTGTGTGTGTGTGTGTGGAGGTGACCTTCCTGTTGCTGTCATTAATCTCGGGACACAGCCAGGGGGCAGTGAGACGCACTTTCTCCGGGGAGACTCAATCGCTCAGCGGCCGATAAATCACCCCCCCTTCTACCTCTCCCTCCCTCCCTCGCTCGTCCCTCCTTCCCTCCCTTCCACCTTTTCTCGTTCCTGTCGCTTCCCGTCATTACCTGAGATGCTCCCAGAGGGCCGTTCCCCCTGACCACCGGGCCTCACGACCGCGGCCTCTCATCTCTGCCCGTTTTTTTGGGCCACCTCCCCCTCTCCTCCTCGCTCTCTCGCTCTCCTGCTCTCTCTCTCTCTCTCTTCTCTGTTTCTTCTCACTCCTCTCTCTCTCCTCTCTCCCTCTCTTCTCTCCGCTCTTCTATCGTCTCTCGTCCTCTCTTCTCATGCTCCACTCTGTCTCTCCACCTCTCCTCTCAGATGACTCAGCGAGTTCGCGAGCAGGCTCGACACGATGGCTCCCGCGAGATGCCTCCTATCTCAGCGCTCCTCCGCTCAGAGAGCAGGCTCGAAGCGCAGCCCGGAGCACAAGAGAAGCGGAGCCTCATCCGAACTCTCCCTTCGTCGGAGAAATCGCTCTCATCTGCTCGGTCGCGGGTCGATCATCTCTCTCGCTCATCAGTCTCTCATCGATATCTCGCTGCGTCGATCCTCTCTCATCTCTCTCTCTCCTAGTCATTCATCTCTCTCTCATTCTCTCTCGCCCTCCACCTCCCTCGTCTCCTCTATCTTCTCTCCCTCTACAGCCTCTCTCCTCATCGCACTCTCCCACTCTCCCTATCTCATCTCTCTCTCCCTCTCTCTTTCTGTTCTCTCCCTCTCCGTGCTCCCTGCCATCTGTAGTCATTAGTCACTGTGTAGGTGTGTGAATGTATCGATGGCTATAAATGTTTGAATCTGTTGCATCCAATGCACGGTTAGGTGTGTGTGTGAGGTTTGTGTGTGTGTGAAGGGTCTGAAGTGTGTGGGTATGTGTGAGAGGGAGGGAGCGGTTAAGGATGCGACGGGGCGATCTCAGTTTTAACGCTATCTTAAAAAAAAATGAGGTAGAAGATTTTCCGTGTTGTCATGGCAACCGTGTGCACATAAGGAGTGCGAGCCCGGGCGGACGGTCTCGCCTGACCA
Source organism: Mallotus villosus (assembly GCA_903064625.1). NCBI lineage: Eukaryota > Metazoa > Chordata > Actinopteri > Osmeriformes > Salangidae > Mallotus > Mallotus villosus. The sequence goes on along the minus strand of CAEFZP010004292.1, from coordinate 5,298 downwards.
TGATCCTCCTATCTGTGTGTGTGTGTGCCTGGGTCTGTGTGTGTGTGTGTGCCTGGGTCTGTGTGTGTGTGTGTGCCTGGGTCTGTGTGTGTGTGTGTGCCTGGGTTTCTGTGTGTGTGTGTGTGTGTGTGTGCCTGGGTCTGTGTGTGTGCCTCAGAGCCGTTCTCTAATGACCAAATAAGAAACCTAAACTTCACACGTCGTACAACAGAGACAGACTTGAAATGAACTGGGCCACATCGATACACGACAAACGCCCGTGTCGCGCGGCGAGACGAGACGGCCTCGTTTCGAGACCGGCCCGCCTCGTCTGGGCCGTGGGAAGTTCCAGCGTGGGATTCTGTGTGGCGTCCGCTGATGCTCCGCTGTCTCTCTCTCTCTCTCTACACAGGGCAACGCTGAAGAAGTAAGCTGCTCGCCCCCTCTACAGGTGGGTTTGTGTATTGCACCCCCTCAAACGTCCTGTGGTTGCCAATGCTCCGTTTCCTGTTTCAAAACAGTGTGTGTGTGTGTGTGTGTGGTGTGTTAACCCACAGGTGTCAGCCGGCGACAAGCCGCCCCCTCGAGCAGCAGATGATGTAAGTTCAACCTTCGTGGAGCGTCTGTGAACAAACAACATGCAACGTTTGTCTCTCTTTTGGCGTTGCTCTGGTTCTGGTCCAGTTCAGACCGGGCGCCTCCGTAGACTGAGAGGGGGGGGGCTGGTCTTCCGAGATTCAGCTACTTCCTGTTGTGGGGAGGTCAGCCTATGAGATGCCTCGCTCAGACACGCTTGCTATGTGAGGCGGCTGGCGTTGGGCAGCCATTTCCTCCCCCCCCACGGGGGGCTCCAGAATGTGACTTAGTCACGTCTGCCTGGACACCCCCGCCTGCTCACTGACTGCACCCTATCCCCTTTTGGTCCCATGGGTGTGGAGGTTAGGCCAGCTGTCTTCTCTCTCTCTCTCTCTCTCTCTGTCTCTCTGTCTCTCTCTCCTCTTTTTCTTTCTTTCATTCCCTCTCTCTCTGTCTCCAAGTGTTCAGATCCCACTTTCTCCCCAGCTGTCCTCATACACGGTTCTCTTTCCAGACGGCCTTCTCTCTTTCTCGCTCTCTCTCTCCTTTTCTTTCTCCTGTCCTCGTCTCTCTCTCTCTCTCCTCTCCTCTGTCTCTCTGGCTATCTGTCTCTCTCTCTCTCGTTTCTCTGTCCTCTCTCTCTCTTTCTCTTCTTGCTCTCCTCTCTCTCGTCTCTCTCTCGCCTCTCTCTCTCCTCTCCTCGTCTTCTCTCTTCCCCTCTGTCTCTCTGTCTCTCTCTCTCTGCTCTCTGTCTCTCTCTGTATTTGACCTCCCTCTGTCCTCGTCAGAGAGAGTAGGAGAGGAAGAACAAAGTTGGAAACAACTCTCCCTAGAAACACAAGGGCCTGCTTTCCAAAAACATAGGAACCAACAACTCCCCATATCTCTCTCTCTCTCTCTCATCTTCCCCTCTCTCTCTCTCTCTGTCTATCTCTCTGAGGGAGCAGCTGAACTATGCGCACCCCTTTTATATCCGTCATCACTCCAACATGTGCTCCGTGGAGACGGAGGTTGGGATGTCTGCGCGACCCTGGCGTGTGTGTTTGGCGTGCACACGTGTGCTTAAGGGAGGCGTAGAGAGAGCTGTGTGGCTGGGCGAGGCCGTCTTGCCGGACTCCCCTGGAAACAGATGGTTGATAAACTTGATCGGGAATTCGAAGCGCCAGGGACGGGGGGGCGCGTGAGACACAGATGGAAGGGGTTGTGGGATTGTCTCCGGAGGTTTGGCCACGGCTCTCCTCTTCCCTCTTCTCCTCCGCTCCGCTCCGCTCTCGTCTCCTCCCTCCCTCCTCTTTTTTTCTCCTCTCCTTGTTTTATCCCCTCGTCTCTCCCCCTCCTCGCCCCTCTCTTCTCCTCACGTGTCTCCCTACCTCCTCTCTCTCCCCTCACACTCTTTTCTCCTCTCCTTTTTTCCTCCCCTCGTCTCTCTCTCTCCTCGCCCCTCCCCTCACCCCCTCCTCTCCCTCCCTCCCCCCTCCCGCCCTGACACACCCTGCTCGCATGTCGCCGCCTGCCTCCCTCCGCCTCCCCTTAACCGCTGTTTCCCTTCCGGGCGAGCCACGCCACCCCCTGCGGCACCAGCTCCTCCCACATCCCTATAGCCCTGCGCAGGCGCGGCGGTCGTGGGCTGTGTGTGGGTGGAGGGGGAGGGGGGAGGACATGGTGTTGATTTGGTGCTGCAGTTGCTGATTTGGTGGCGTTGCTGATGTGGTGGCGCCACAGCAGGGGGGTCCTTTAAGCTGTCGATTGGAAGGGAGAAGAGAGAGAGACAGAGAGAGAGAGACAGAGAGTCAGAGACAGAGAGAGAGAGACAGAGAGAGAGAGACAGAGAGAGAGAGACAGAGAGAGAGAGACAGAGAGAGAGAGACAGAGAGAGAGAGACAGAGAGCAGAGAGACAGAGAGACAGAGAGAGACAGAGAACAGAACGAGAGACAGAGAGACAGAGAGACAGAGAGAGAGAGAGACAGAGAGACAGAGAGACATAGAGAGAAGATGAGAGAGAGAGACAGAGAGAGAGAGAGAGAGACAGAGAGAGAGAGAGAGAGAACAGAGAGACAGAGATGAAGGGGAGATGGAGAGGGTGATTTTAGATAAGGAAGGCACAGGATTAGTCTGAGCTTGGAGCTTCTTCCTTCCTCCAGAGTATCCGGTTCCTTCCGTCTCCCGTACTGTGTTCGGCCCAGCCTGTTCCTACGACGTCACCTTTATCAAAAATATTACAAAAACATTTGGAGGCCGTGGTCGTGTTTTGTGTTTTGAACATCAAAATAAATAAATAAACGTTCTTTTCTTCTTCTTCCGTGTCTGCAGCCTCCAGCGAGCACGCAGGCTAGCGGGGCTGCAGCCCCTGAGGAGAGCAAGCCGCCCGTCACCTTCTACAGGCCTCACATCCGAGTCGCCCCCGCCTCTCAGAGGCAGGTCAACGTGTCCTCCCCGCTCGGGCCTCCGTCACGACCCCAGCCTCGACCCCGGCCTCGGTCTCCACCCCATCCCTGAGCTCATCGGCCAGCAGCAGCGGCGGCAGCAGTGGCGGCTCCAGCCCCAGCCCAGACCTCGTCCAGCTCCTTGGCCTCCGCCCCGGCCCCCTCCCCGCCGCTGCCCGTCTCCTCCACCCCGGCCCTGGCCCTGGCTCGCTGCTCGGCCCCCGGCTCTGGCACTGGCTCGCGCCTCGACCCCAGCCTCTACCTCTGCTTCAACCCCAGCCTCGACCCCGGCCCCAGCCCCGACCCCCTCGCTGGCCCTTTCCCCCTCCTCTGCCCCAACCTCCAGCAGCACGGCCAGTAAGACCCCGAGCCCTCCCTCCAGCAGACTCCACCCACAGGAGCCCCCGGAGCCCACCCCGCAGGAGTCCCAAGCAAACAGAGGTAAGCTTGCAAAGGATTGTGGGGGACGTAGGCTTTCGTGAAAGCTCCAATGATTTGAACGGTGGGAGAAAGGAGACATGGTGGAGGGCGGGGGGTGTGGAGGGCGGAGGAGGGCAGGGTTGGGAAAACTGGGAGTTATTTCCCAAGACCAACCCAGGGCCCTGGCCAAACAGTACCTCAGCCCACTGGAATGAACTGGCAGCGTGCATCAGGCTAGCCTCAGGAGAGGGGGGGGGGAGAGAGAGAGAGAGAGAGAGAGAAAGAAAGAGAGAGCGAGCCTCGGACGCCCTCATGTTCCCACGTCATTCCCCTGTCTCTGGCAATTTTTTTCTTCTTTCCCCCTGTCCCCACTACTACATTTCCCAGAAGTACTAGTCCTCCCTAGTGTCCTCTTGTAGTTCACCCGGTTGTTACTTATGTCAGTCTGGGATATGAAAATGAAGCATCAGTTTGCTAACTTACTTTTAGAGAATTCAATTCAGGATTTGTTAAGAAGAACCAGAAGGCTGGTAGTTATCGATGTCTTCCAAAAGGAATATAACAATTGCTATGCTACTTACCTTGCTAAAAGGGTGTCTGTCATTAGCTTGGTCTCTACAACAACGAGAGGCTGCCGCTAGTGGGTGTTGTCTGCTCTGCCCCGCTGCATGACCAGGGTCCTGTCTCTCTCTCTGTCTCTCTCTCTCTCTCTGTCTCTCTCTCTCTCTGTGTCTCTCCCTCCTCTCTCTCTCTGTGTCTCTCCTCTCTCGTCTCTCTCTCGTGTCTCTCTCGCTCTCTCTCTGTCCTCTTCTCTCTCTTTCTCTCTTGCTCTCTCTCTCTCTTGCTCTCTCTCTCTTGCTCTCTCTCGCTCTCGCTCTCTCTCTCTCTCTCTTTCTCAGGCCTCTGTGATCAGTGGCCCACATCTCTCCTCCAAACTTCACACACACCAGTGACCCAGTTCGCTAGCCAGACAGAGCGAGAGGCAGACGGGGCGAGGGGTGGGGGGGGGTCAGGGGGGTTGGAAGAGTCAGATTAGCGCCTCCCCAGTGGACAGCCCAGGTCACTGCAGGCGGGGACGCCTACAGGAGCGGGGAAGGCACGAAAAGCGGATCGGCGTCGTCGCCACCTGCTGGAGAGACTGGTGCGGTGCACACCGTGGGGTTCTTTTGTCTCGAGGGCCGAGATACCTGTTAGTCAGGTGAACGGCTACGGAATACTCGAGGACAATGGGGAGGGGAATTTTCGCCTGAGACTTTGAACGCGTCCCATGATTGGTTCCCCTCAAACAGGCGACGTGCGAGCCTCGCAAACAACAGAGGATACTGTGGAGTTACGCCGAAACTAGCAATGAGGGGGGAGGGGGGGGGGAACTTCCTTCTGGGAAACAGGGACATTTGTATGTGCGCTCGCGCGTGTTTAAGTCCATTTCACGTGTTAAGCGGCAGTTTCCGTGCGCCGGCTAGCCGGTTTACTGGCCATGTTTACGACTCTCAGCCTGGCGAGTATTATTAGTGGTCGCGGTGTCCGTACATAGGTTTATTTGCGAGCGTGCATAGCAATGTAGGTTGAGTGTGTGTGTGTGTGTGTATTGGCACACGTCAATATGTGTCAATGTATGTAAATGTGTGAGTGCGTGCACTGGGGTAGTCATGGTGAGGTGGAGGAAGCGTTGGTAAGGCGGGTGAAAGTGTGTATGCGTGCATTAGAGTGTATCAGTCTCCTGCAGCTGCTGCTGGCTCTGTGTGTGTGTGCGTGCGCTTGTGCCCCCGTGGATGTGTGTGTTTGTGTGTGTGTGTGCCTCTCCCTCTCCCTCCCTCTCTCCTCTCTCTCCTATCTCTCTCCCTCTCTCTCTCCTGCTCTCTCACCTTCAGAGAGAAGGACACACATTCCAGCGCTGCT
>CAEFZP010004291.1:0-42753 GCA_903064625.1 Mallotus villosus | reverse complement strand
GTTAGTACAGGAGCAGTGTAATAACTAAAATTGATTTTACTTAATTGAGAAAAAGCCTGTCAAACTTCCTGAGCAGGTCAAATGTATCAAGAGTCAAGTCATGCTTGCTCACAAATTGATTATTTTCTGTATGTTCAGGTGTTTACTTCCCAAGTGGATTATTCTGACAGTGATGATTCCATGGAAGTTGCTCCAGAAAAGGTAAGGAAAGTAAACATGAATTTACATAGATACTGTGGATGCCATTATATGATTCATAAGTGTTTCACTTTTTATCTTTTCCAAACGATGTCAAGAAAAGTGGATAACAATACATTGACATACATTTATCACCAGCTGGATAGTGAATCAGATTCTTCAGGACCCCTGTACCATTCAGATTCAACTATAGTTGATGAAACTGACGATCCTGATTCTCTAAAAGCTCATTCCAGTGAGCAATCATATTTCGTGCCAATGCTGAAAAGGACCAAAAGTATTCTGGTAGGCATCTGAATCTCTGAATAACATAAGCTAGTTGAAGTCACATTCTCCCTCACGTCTTTAACTTTTAATTTATTTAATTTAAAAAATGTGGATAACCTTGACAAAACTAATTTTTTGCAGATGAAGGATAGAGTACCAGATTTTTCCAATAGTCTCTACGATTCAACTGATGACAGCACAGAGTGCAATTCTCCCAAGAGTGCAATTCTCCCAATTCTCGCCAAAAGGCCAAGGAGAGACCGCTGCTGTCCTGTGAGTCCCTTTGTTCATAATCCTTGAAATGTCACATTACTGAATTCAACACCAGGTTTACTGCCTAGACCCTGCTTATAGACCATGCATTAGATCTGTGCTATTAAATATTGAAAAGTGTCAGTTTTTCAATTGGAGTCAGAAATTCAGAGGTTGTGTTAATTTGATTTGATTTTTTCTTCTTCAAAAGACACTTATTGGATCAGATGACTCAAGTTTTGACAGTGAAGATGACTATATTCCACACCCCAGTGAGGAAACCACAGACAGTGACAGCTTGGAATTATCTATGAAGGCTAAAGCCAAGAAAAAAAGTACATCTGCTGTTAAAAGCAGAAGTAAGTCCACCAGTCAGAGCAGTAAGAATGCAAGCCACAACAACAGTGGGTCCAGAGAGAGTACAAGCTTTGGAGATGAGTGTATTCCACAACCAAGTGAGTCCATCACAGACAGCAACTGCAGCTTAGAGTCATCCATAAAGGATAAAGAACAAAGTTACATCCAATGTCAAAAGCAGAAGTAAATCCATCAGTCAAAAAGGGTTTGCACCCAGTCAGAGAAGAAGTAAGACGTCAAACCAGAGCAGCTCTGGGTCCAGCAAAAGCATAAGACAGAACTTTGTAACAATAGCTGATGAGAATGAGGAAACAGTGGTGCAAACACATATTAATGAGGATTCAAGTGTTCCACTGCCCTTTGAAGAAGAGCTATGTGTTTATGTTAACCCATTTTTCCAATAGTCTCTACGATTCAACTGATGACAGCACAGAGTGCAATTCTCCCAAGAGTGCAATTCTCCCAATTCTCGCCAAAAGGCCAAGGAGAGACCGCTGCTGTCCTGTGAGTCCCTTTGTTCATAATCCTTGAAATGTCACATTACTGAATTCAACACCAGGTTTACTGCCTAGACCCTGCTTATAGACCATGCATTAGATCTGTGCTATTAAATATTGAAAAGTGTCAGTTTTTCAATTGGAGTCAGAAATTCAGAGGTTGTGTTAATTGGTGGCCAAGCCGCGAAGCGGCGCAGCCACCTCAAGTGTTTCTACCTTTTCTTATTATTATTATTATTATACATCTTCTTCCGCCTCTTGATGTCTATGGCAGCCCCTAGAACCACAGGCTCAGAAGTTGTGAAATTTGGCACACTCTTTGGGACCAGTCCCCTCATCAATTTCACCAAGTTTCATGTCTCCCATTCCAACCGTCTAGCGCCACCAATGGGTCAAAGTTGAAGGTGTGTTTACACACGTTACTTTTGAACCATGTGCCGCATTTTCCAAAATGAGGTATCATTGGATTCCCTGGATACAGACGAGTTCAACGCACTCTATGACATCATACCAAGTTATACAGATTCTCCGCCATTTTGAATGTTGAGGAAAAGCGTTTTTTCGCTACTTCTCCTACAATTCTTGTCTAATCTTCTTCAAAATTGCCACAGATTATCTTCAGACCAAGCCTCACAAAAGTTATCCCATGGCGTTTTGATTTTCGCAACAGTTTGTTAGTTACAGCCAATCGAATTGATGTGGCCGAATTTATGTGGCCGCCATTTTGAATGAATGAATATACTTTTTTTGCTACCTCTCCTATAAAGCGTGTCCAATCTTCACCAAATTTGGCACAGATCATCTTCAGACAAAGCCTCACAAACTACATCACATGTTTTTTTGATTTTCTTAATCTTTTGACTGGAACAGCCAATCAAAGTCATCAACCAAGCCACCATAAAGGAAGTGAGGTCATATCTCAGCACCTCTTTACTGCATTGACACCAAATTTGGAATAGGGACTAGGGACCCTGTTCTAAAGAGGTCCAAAATAGGTCATGCCATTTCACCTCTAGGTGGCGCTGCAATAAGCACAAATTTGTCACCAATTATCCTCAGATCAAGCCTCACAAATGTTTTCACATGGTTTTTGATTTTCAAAACGAGTTTTCCGATAAAGCTGATCAAAGTCGGAGATGAAGCCGCCAAAACAGGAAGTGAGATCATATATCAGGAAATACTTGCTAAATTGACATCAAACATGGTACAGGTGCTTGGGACCCTGTTCCAAAGAGGTCCACAAAATGTTGTGTCATCTAACTGCTAGCAGGCGATCCTGTATCTGACACATGTTAACTTGTGATACCAGCTAAATTGATGCGGACGCCATTTTGAATGAATGAATATAACGTTTTTTTCCTACTCCTACAAAACGTATCTAATATTCACCAAATTTGGCGCAGATTATCTTCAGACCACAATCACCTTGACATGTCAAAATAGGACTGAATTCCAGCTGTTTAAACTTGGGCCAAATCTAACAACCGCTTGCCACACGAAAAACTTATAATATTTTCACTCAGTAACTGAACACAGTAATTTCCACCACTGAGAATAGCTCACTAGGATAAATTGGTGTCCCGGCAAGTGCAACGTAAGAAGTCAGAATCCAGCCAGAACCAGCAAGCCCGTCATGTCACTGGTTATCTGTTTACACTATCAAACCTCACCTCACTCTATCAAAATGATTTTATATTTTCGAAACCGTTTGTCCGGTACAGCCAATCGAAAACAGCAGCAGAGCCGCCAAACAGAAAGTTGTGTCTTATCTCAGCAAATCTTTGATGGATTCACACCAAACTTGCTGCCTGTACTCGGAACCCTCTTCTGAGGATGTCGAAAGTTTCTTCTGGGTCATCTGACCTGCTTGGCCACCCCATTGCTGCTTGCAGCTATATTTTGATTTGATTTTTTCTTCTTCAAAAGACACTTATTGGATCAGATGACTCAAGTTTTGACAGTGAAGATGACTATATTCCACACCCCAGTGAGGAAACCACAGACAGTGACAGCTTGGAATTATCTATGAAGGCTAAAGCCAAGAAAAAAAGTACATCTGCTGTTAAAAGCAGAAGTAAGTCCACCAGTCAGAGCAGTAAGAATGCAAGCCACAACAACAGTGGGTCCAGAGAGAGTACAAGCTTTGGAGATGAGTGTATTCCACAACCAAGTGAGTCCATCACAGACAGCAACTGCAGCTTAGAGTCATCCATAAAGGATAAAGAACAAAGTTACATCCAATGTCAAAAGCAGAAGTAAATCCATCAGTCAAAAAGGGTTTGCACCCAGTCAGAGAAGAAGTAAGACGTCAAACCAGAGCAGCTCTGGGTCCAGCAAAAGCATAAGACAGAACTTTGTAACAATAGCTGATGAGAATGAGGAAACAGTGGTGCAAACACATATTAATGAGGATTCAAGTGTTCCACTGCCCTTTGAAGAAGAGCTATGTGTTTATGTTAACCCAGTTTTAAAAGGGGAGGATGGATCAAGGAAATACAACAAGAAACATCGCTGCTTTTACTGTGGAGAAGTTGTTCAGAAAATGTCCAGACACTTGTTGCGCAAGCACAGTGATCAAGTAGATGTAGCAAAGGCATGTAGTTTGCCAAAGAACTCCAGTGAAAGAAGGCGGCAGTTAGATTACATCCGAAATAAGGGGAATTTTGAACACAACATTGATGTTTTGGAGAAGAAAAGAGGCAAGCTTATCCCATGTAAACAACCAACAAAAAAAGTGAAGGAGGAAAATTTGCTCATTGTGTGTACTGCTACGGATTGTTCACAAAGCGAGTGATGTGGCGACATTTTCAAGTCTGCCAATTCAAGCCCCAGAGTAATCCTTCAAAACAGGGTAAAACAAGAGTTCAAGCATTGTGTGCATTTGCTGAACCTGTTCCACAAGGGTATTGCAATGCATACTGGAAGTTCCTAAGCAACATGAACCAAGACAACATTGCAGTTGCAGTGAAGAAAGACCCCTGCCTCCTCAAGTATGGCTACAGATTATTCAGGAAGGTTGAGAAAGTGATCAGCCAACACCAGTTTGTCCGCCAAAAACTGCGAGAGCTTGGCCGATTGCTCCTAGAGGTGACTAAAAGTAAACCTGTTAAGACCATAAGGGACCTCATAAAACCTGGGGAGTATAATCGAGTTGTCAATGCTACTGGATGTCTTGCTGGGTTGAATGAAGAAACGGGAACATATAAAATACCATCACTGGCTCGCAAGGTTGGACATAGTTTACATTCCTTAGCCATGTATCTCAAATCTGAAGGATTAAAGGAAAATGACAAACAGGCTGTGCAAGAAGCTGATGACTTTGCAGCTCTGTACAAGGAAAGCTGGAAATTTGATATTGGAGGTCTAGCGAAAACTCAGCTTGACCAGACCAAATGGAACGCCCCTCAACTCCTACCATTTACAGAAGATGTAAAAAATCTTCATTCCTTTTTGTCTGAAAAACAGCTGCAGGACTTGAATGCCCTGAAAGAAAACCCGTCACCTTCAAGATGGAAAAAGCTTGCCAAAGTATCGCTGACACAGGTTATCCTCTTCAACCGCCGTCGGGCAGGAGAGGTATCCAGAATGCCTCTGTCTGTGTACTTATCCAAGGATACATCTGAAACACATGAAGATATTAATTTGGCCCTCACAGCGCTTGAGCAGAAACTTTGTAAACATTTTTTACGCATGACTATAGTAGGGAAGAGAGGAAGGAAAGTACCGGTTCTCATAACTCCACTCATGAGAGAATCACTTGACACTCTGACAGAGAAGCGAGAAGAATGTGGAGTGCTGAAGGAAAATGAATACTTGTTTGCCCTGCCCCATTCTATCCACTACCTCCGGGGATCAGACTGCATTCGGCAGTTTGTGAAGGAATGTGAAGACATCAGAAATCCCCAGGCGCTTACCTCAACAAAATTAAGAAAACACATTGCCACTCTCTCAGCTGTCCTCAACCTCAAAACAACAGAACTTGACCAGTTGGCGGATTTCCTTGGACATAACATTGCTGTCCACAGGCAGCACTACCGCCTTCCAGAGGGTACCCTACAGTTGGCCAAAATAAGCAAAGTTCTCCTGGCATTAGAACAGGGAAGGCTAGGAGAATACAAGGGAAAGAGTCTGGATGAGATCCAGCTTGATGTGAATGGTAATTCCTCCTCACACTCATAGCTTGAGGTGTACTAGTATAGGGTATTAATTCATTTAGCCAGTGTCTATGGGAAGGATGGAGTGCATAAATCCAATTTTGTAAAATAATAATTTTCTCAGATGCACCGTCAATTAATTAATATTTCAGTTTTACATCTCTGGCACTTAGGTGCCGCATTGTTGCATATTCAGTGGTGACTGTAGTAGGCTTTACAAAATGAGGATTTTTGTGGTCGATTACAAATTATGTATAACACATTTTCTGTCTATCATTTTAGAGACTGTTGATATAGAGTGTTCGCAGAAGAGTTCAGAGGAGATGGAGGGTTCAGAGGAAGACATGGACGGATCACAGGAGAAGGAAGGTATGTGCATCTCATTGTTCTGTATTTAGTTTTGAGTTATTGATTGATTAATTGATTTCAACTTGTGATAACTGGGCAGAGTAATTAACACATGTTAATCCGCTGGTCCACTAGGTGGCAGAACCCTCTGTTGTTACGGTTGAGTTAACCTATACTAAGCACAGAACAAGTTCAGTCGAAAATGTGCCTCTGTTGGCCTTGTTGAGTATGCTGCATACGGTGTTCGCCAACTGAGAAATAAAGCTCCTTAAATGTGTAGCAAGAAGCCTCCGGGAGTTACTACATAAATGGCGACGAGGATAAACTAAAGCCGATGCCTCGTGGGGATGCAACGGATGCAAGCGAAACAGTAAGACTCTATAAAGTTGCTACGTTAGCATAAGCGGATCCGACTCCGAGTCAGACGTTACCCCGAGAATAATCATGGCGGCGGCCTTGGTAGGGAGCACCGCTCCGTTCGACAGTGAGACACAGACGTGGGAAGAATATTGTGAGGTTCTTCACCATTTTTTTGAAGCTAACGAAATCACAGATGCAAGTCGGCAGAAAGCTATATTTCTCAGTTCAGTGGGAAGTCAGACGTACAGCCTCGTGAGGAACCTTGTCAGTCCCGCCAAACCAGGAGACAAGACGTTTGCCGAACTGGTCAACATTTTAAAGGAACATTTCAACCCCAAACCCAGCGAGATTGTGCAGCGGTTCAAGTTTAATTCCAGACAGAGGAAGCTTGAGGAAACAGTAATGGAATACATCGCCGTGTTAAGGAAGTTAGCACTGGACTGCAACTATGGAGAAAAGTTGTCGGAGATGCTACGCGACAGACTGGTTTGTGGGATTGGAGATGACCGCATTCAGCGCCGACTGTTGTCAGAACCGGATTTGACATTTGAGAAAGCACTGAAGCTGGCACAAGCCATTGAGACAGCCAGCAAGGATGTTAAGGATTTACATTCGCTGGAGTCTACACCCTCACACATGAGGGCACCTCTAGCAGTGCACAAAATGTCTACAAAGCAGTTCCCCACTAAGCAGCAGCACCAGTATAACGCTTGTTACAGATGTGGAGGTGAGCAGCACAGGGCTGGGGAATGTAGGTTTATTAAGGAAACCTGTCATAAGTGTGGTAAAATTGGCCACATAAGTGTGTAGGTCAGGAGGCTCAGTTAGCGCTTCACAGGCTAGAGGGGGTGGAGTACCATCAGGGAAGTATGGGAAAACCCAGGGAACACATTATGTCAGCCAGGGGGAGGGCGACATAGACGAAGATGAAGTCATGTTCACACTGTACAAACTAGATGAACTAGACATACCAGCAGAGGAGCCATTTATACAGACATTGACTGTTAATGGGGATAAACAGCAATTTGAAATGGACTCGGGGTGTGGGGTAACAGTAGTGAACCACTCTGTGTACAAAACCTTATGGGGGAAGGAGGTGCCAGAGCTACGCTCATGTAGAGTGAGGCTAAAAACATACACAGGACATAAAGTAAATGTTGTGGGGGCAGCAGTGGTTAAAGTACAGCATAAACAGCTAGTAGAGAACTTACCATTGGTAGTGGTGGCAGGTTCAGGCCCCAGTCTAGTAGGCAGGTACTGGATTAGGAGGCTAGGGTTACAGTGGAGACCAGAACCCCAGATCCACCATGTTCAGACAGAGACCCCAGAGAAGGCACAGTGGAGACCAGAGCCACAGATACTCCAGGTTAAAGAGGAGACCTTGGAGGAGGTACTGGGGGAGTTTGAGGAGGTTTTCAAAGACGAACTAGGGAGATTCAGAGGCCCCCCAGCAAAAATATACGTGGACAAGGAAGCAGCCCCCAGGTTTTTTAAAGCCAGACCCGTCCCATACGCCATGAAAGGGAGAGTTGAGGCTGAACTCGACCGTCTCCTTGCAGAGAAGATAATTGAACCAGTAAAATATGCTGAGTGGGCAGCGCCGGTGGTCCCTGTGTTGAAACCAGATGACACAGCAAGACTATGCGGAGACTACAAACTGACAGTGAACCAGATCTCAAAACTGGAGCAGTATCCAATTCCCAGAATTGAGGACTTGTTTGCCATTCTTTCAGGTGGAAAGAAATTCACAAAGTTAGATCTGAGTCACGCCTACCACCAGATTCCATTGGATGAGGAAGCAAAAAAGTATGTAACTATAAATACACACAAAGGCTTGTTCACATACACAGTGTTACCTTTTGGAGTTTCATCATGTCCGGCTATTTTCCAACGTACCATGGAGGGACTACTGCAGGGCATCCCTCGTGTGGCAATCTTCCTGGATGACATCCTGCTGACGGGAAAAGACGACAAAGAGCACCTGCAGACTCTGACCATGGTGCTGAAACGGCTACAGGAGGCTGGTCTAAGGCTTAAGAGGTCCAAGTGTGTGTTCATGAGTGAGGAAGTGATATTTTTGGGTCACAAAGTGGATGCAACAGGACTGCACCCAATGCATGAGAAGGTGGAAGCGATCAAAGAGGCACCCTCACCTTCAAATGTGACAGAGTTAAAGGCATATCTGGGACTATTGAACTATTACAACAAGTTCCTACCAAATCTGTCTACCGTCCTTGCTCCGGTGCACAAACTGTTACAAAAAGACACAAAGTGGCAGTGAGGGAGATGCACAACAAGCAGCCTTTAACACATCAAAAGACCTCATGCAGTCAGCTCAGGTGCTTGTGCATTACGATCCAGAGAAGGACATTGTGCTGTCATGTGACGCGTCACCATACGGGGTAGGTGCCGTTCTGTCACACCACATGCCAGATGGAACTGAAAGACCCATTGGTTTTACCTCACGAACACTAAACACAGCAGAGAGGAACTACTCACAACTGGATAAGGAAGGTCTGTCAGTGATGTTTGGGATACAACGCTTCCACAAGTACATTTATGGACGGAAATTCACTATAGTGACAGATCACAAGCCGCTGTTGTCACTTTTCAATGAGATGAAAGCAGTGCCACAAATGGCCTCGCCCAGGATCCAAAGGTGGGCTGTAACACTGAGAGCCTACGAATACACAATAGTGTATAAAGAAGGAAAACATCACAGCAATGCTGACGCTCTCAGCCGCCTTCCTTTGCCAGATACACCTAAAGTGGAGACGTCGGAAGAGAGGGTTCTCATGCTGGAGAGCTCTGACATCACGCTTGTGACAGCTGATCAAGTGAAAGCATGGACGGACAAAGATCCAGTGCTGTCGAGGGTGCGAGAAATGGTTCACAACGGCTGGTCAACAAAAGACAAAGGGGAGGAGTTTGCCCCTTATGAGGTGAGGAAACTTGAACTTAGTATTCAAAATGGCTGTGTGATGTGGGGGTCGAGAGTGGTTGTGCCAAAACCAGGCCAAGGAAGTGTCATGAGACAACTTCATCAATGCCACCCGGGAGTGTCCAGGATGAAAGCATTGGCTAGGAGTTACGTATGGTGGCCGAAGCTGGACAAAGAGGTGGAGGATACGGTAAAGGCCTGTACAACATGTCAGGAGCATCGCAACGTCCCGGCACCAGCTCCGTTACACCCCTGGGATTGGCCTGACAAGCCCTGGAGTCGTATTCATGTGGATTATGCCGAACCGTTCATGGGAAAAATGTTTTTTGTGCTCATAGATGCACATTCAAAATGGATGGACGTGTATCCAGTGAACTCTGCCACTTCAGCCACCACAATTGAGTGCCTGCGAACCAGTTTCAGTAACCATGGACTGCCTGAGTTGTTGGTGTCTGATAATGGCACTTGTTTCATCAGCACAGAGTTCAACGTGTTTCTAAGTAAAAATGGAATCCGTCATGTGACCTCTGCACCCTACCATGCCTCCAGTAACGGGTTAGCAGAGAGAGGGGTACAAACATTTAAGAGAATGATGAAAAAATGTCCAGAAGGCACGCTGACAGCTAAAGTAGCCAGAGTGTTATTCAGCTAAAGAGTGACACCTCACACTACAACAGGCCTTTCTCCAGCAGAGCTGCTTCTCGGGAGGAAACTACGTTGCACTTTGGATTCCATCCACCCAGACCTAAACAATAGAGTGCAGAAGAAACAGGAAAGACAAATAAAAGATCACGACAAAAAGGCAAAACAACGCTGGTTTAAAACAGGAGATTCAGTGCTGACCCAGAACTTCAGTTTTGGACCCAAGTGGATTCCAGGAATCATTGTCACGGGACCAGTGTCATACAAGGTGATGTTGGGTGATGAGAGAATAGTGAGGAGACATGTAGATCAGATCCATGCTCACCACCGGGGACCAGAAAGAGGCAATGAAAAACAACAAACTGTGTCAACTCAGCCCAACATAAAAGATGAAGCATGGCTGGATGCTGAGGAGGTTGCGCTCAGTGGTGACCAGTTGGAAGAGCCAGCAGCAACAGAAGTTGTAGGAAGTTCAGACCAAAGTGCGGTGGCAAACCAAACTCCAGTGAGGAGACTGGCAAAAAGGGAAACTAAGTTGCCCAGTTATCTTAAAGACTTCAAATTGAACTAAGAGGAAGAGACTCGTTGATAAGTGGCCCTTAATATGGACACCTAATCAAACAGGAAAATAAACTGATGTTTGTGTTGTTAGAATGTTCCTAAAAACAAATGTTTGTATAACCTGCTTAAGGAGGGAGGGATGTGATAACTGGGCAGAGTAATTAACACATGTTAATCCGCTGGTCCACTAGGTGGCAGAACCCTCTGTTGTTACGGTTGAGTTAACCTATACTAAGCACAGAACAAGTTCAGTCGAAAATGTGCCTCTGTTGGCCTTGTTGAGTATGCTGCATACGGTGTTCGCCAACTGAGAAATAAAGCTCCTTAAATGTGTAGCAAGAAGCCTCCGGGAGTTACTACACAACTTTATTAAACCCCTAAGATAATTTGATATTGAAGATTGTCACACAAGATTTTTCCTTAAATTTTTATAAAAAGACAAGTTAAGAACACACTTAAAAGATAGCAGACATGTATAAATCAGTGAAGTGCAAAGTTCTGGAGCTACATGTGTGTTAGAGTCTGGTAGCCACAGACAGAACAGACTTGCTGAACCTCTCCTTTTCATTTCTGGGCTGCTGTTGTCTTTTGCTGCGGCTACTCCTTAGGCTGTCCAAAGAGCTGTAGACGGGGTGAGACTGCTGCTATAGAGTGTTCGCAGAAGAGTTCACAGGAGATGGAGGGTTCAGAAGAAGACATGGACTGTTTACAGGAGAAGGAAGGTATGTGCATCTCATTGTTCTTTATTTGGTTTTGAGTTATTGATTGATTGATTGATTAAACTTTATTAAACCCCGAAGATTACTTGATATTGAAGACTGTAAAAAAAAAGAGGAATAATAGCAATTATTATTATCCCCATTTATGAGGGCTCTGTATGCTCGATTGTATGTTAGCTGCTCCAGTTGTACAGCGGAGTCGGGGGTGTTATCATTAAGCCATGTTTCAGTGAAAACAAGCACACAGCAGTTATTTACTGTCCGATACACTGATCTCAGCAGTTGTATATGATCCATTTTGTGGTCCAAGGATCGTACATTAGCCAGGATGATGGAGGGTATGGCTGGGCGGGTTGGACTAGCTGCTAGCCTAGCCCGGATACATGCGTGCTTGCCCCTATTCTGTTTCCTTGCACACTGCTTGTGACGCCTCCTTTTCAGGGGAGGGGTAGCAGTCGAGTCCGGTGTTATCGCAGGCCGGCGGACTAATCCGCGTTCCCTTAGTGTCTCGTTGTAATGTCCATAACATTTTATATCTTGCTCTTACAGAAATATAGAAGAGCCTGTCGACAAAGTTTGTTACCCTTGATTTTATTAAATTGTGTTATGGTTGATTTACAGATACATCCTGCCCTGCCTTTACTCTAACTGCACTATAAATCCGTTTTTATTTTCACTTTGCATGGCTTGGTTTTATTGTATTTCACAGAAGTGTTGTTTCTAGAGTAGAGAAAAAGGTTTTAGTTTGCACAATACACTTTCTTAAAGTAGAACAACAAGTTTAAGGAATGTTAATATACTGTGACATGCACCATACCTGTATATGCTTCAAATTACATAATTATAAGACTTTGAAGTCATACATTGGATGGCACATCATCCGGAGACAGTGCTGCTCAATAAGTTACAAGTTCTCTATTATCAATATCCTAATACAGTCAACTCACAGCTACTTAATATTTTAAATCAATATCTGTTTAGCTTTACTGAATTATGTATTGTCTTCACCTAGATGCCTGTGAGACAGAGGCGGAAGGAAGAGAGTCTGCAAGAAAGAGAGGTGAGCTCAGAGCACACAATTTGGATCCAATTGTGGGTCAGTGCGCCTTTTTTCATCCTTTAGGTCCCTTATCACCTTTTCAATAAGGATGGCTCACTGTTGTGTCGTCAGATTCGCACAAAACACTGCGGAACCCTATTGCTAACTTTTGTTTGCAGATAGGAGACAAATATTTGTTAAACGTCATTATTGACATTAATCTCCGTCTATGATTTGAGCCAGCCAAGTGCAACAAGACACCGAAAACAGGCCCATATTAACAAATAAAATAAAATATAACAAAATGATGAGTGCTTCCATCCTTATGTAGTTCAGTGGGTACGATTTGTCCTATGTAAAACCAGATTGTATATGAATCAGGCAACCCTATAAATGCACCAATTGTGTAGACTACAGTGCAGAATAGAAATGGCAAAGTAAATGTCTCATGTGAACTTTCGTATGGTGAATTCACACAGGACGATCCATGTTCCTCTCTTCTGAAATAGCTCTATCTCACTGATTAGGCCAAACCTTCTGACCACATCTATCTTACTCCTTTCCATCTCCATGCAGTAGTTGTGTTGTTGATCCTGTAGTCGCTGTGGCTTCTTAACCAGTATATTAGCATTAAATCCAGAAAACATACATGTTGCTGTAATGATCTGATAATTAAAATGCACTCTGTCTCATTAGGCAAAAAAACTGTAAAAAAGCGAAGCTGGACACAAGAGGAAAGTGCTGCAGTGGAAAGGCATCTGGGGAAGTTTATGAGAAGGTACCAAGTACCAGGTAAAATCCGTCAAATATTTCATAAAAAATCGAATCTCTGCCATGAGACGGAAACTTCAGTGAACAGTTGTTTTCTCTCTTATCCACCTTTCCCTGAATGTCATGGTGGGAAAACGTTTAACCTTTTGTTATTTTTTTCTTTTGAGACATCAAGCTCACTTTTGTGTTCAACGACTCGTCAGTTGGTTTTGTTCAGGAGTTCAACCAAAAAATTTTTATTCTTTGAGAATAAAATTGAAACAATGGAAATTACTAATGTCTTCTGCTAGTTTCTTTGAGCCTCGTGAAGATATAAAGACTAGAAATATGTGTGTACAAGTGGACCTCACAACGTTTTTGTGCTAGTAATATGTGTGTGTACAATTGGACCTCACAAGGTCTTTATGCTAGAAACCGGACCCCATAATTGGGCAAAAAACTTTTTGGACAAAAGTTTGGAAATCTTTAAATTTGAAGTGCTGGTAATTAAAAATATTTTTTTTTAGCTTCCCTGATTTTTTACAGAGCTGTAGGAGCACTGGAAAGGGTGGACCCCACAATTGGGTGAATAAAGTGTGGACCCCACAATTGGGAAAGACAAGAATGTGTGTGTGTGTCTGTGTGTATGTGTTACTAAGCAATTACAACTTAAGCAAAATGATGTAGGCTAATAATTTAATGATTAAGCTTCAAGTGTAAATGTTCTGTAGTAAACCAGGTTAGATTAAAAAAACACTGCACTACATGCTAGTGAGGGTAGGACATTTTGTAGTCAGACAGGGTCAAAAATCAACATATTACACTACTTCTACTTAAATGAGTGTAAATAAGTACTATTTTACTTAAACCTGCATGAATATGAATAAATAATAAATCAATTATTATTATAAAAATGTGTATTGTCTGTAATTGATCTTTGGGTTACTAACTGGCCTTAACATAACAGTAATAAATAACTAAAACAATGAGGCATATTAAGTTTATGTAAATTGTGCTGTTTTACATACTAATATTAAATTTGTCATTGCAGGAAAAAACAACCAACTATGAGTGGCTTCCTGATTGGAACAAAATCATGTACAACACAGCAAGCATCTATCCTGACAGATAGCATCCTTAACATGCTAGTGACTGACATGAGGCCTCTGTCAATGGTCGAAGATGACGGCTTCAGGAAGATGATTCACACCTTGAATCCTGGTTACACTCTTCCCTCAAGGACCCATTTCACTAAGCTTATGGAGAGAAAATATGAAGAGACATTCAATGAAGTGAAGACTGCTTTAAACAACGGCAACAACAGCAAACTTGCGCTCACCACTGATGTTTGGACAAGTGTAGCCATTGAGGCCTACCTCGGGGTTACTTGTCACTACATCACAGACGATTGGGACATGAAGTCAATCTGCCTCACAACCATGCCACTGCAGGACAGACATACTGCATCCAACATCGCAGAATGGTTGGAAGAAGTTGTAGCTAGGTTTGAAATCCCTCTTAGCAACATCATTGCCATAGTCCATGATAATGGTGCCAATGTTGTGGCTGCGGCACGCATCCTGGAGGAGAAGAATGGGTGGTCCTCTGTGCGTTGCACTGGTCATACCTTGCAACTTGTGATCAATGCTGCGTTAAAGCATCCAAGCATTGAAAAGGCTGTCGGGGCTGCAAGATGTCTTGTGGAGCATTTAAAAAAAAGTGAGTTAGCCAGCGGTAAGCTACGAGCAAAACAGCAACAGATGGCCACACCTGAGCACAGCCTTGTTCAAGATGTAAGCACAAGGTGGAACAGCACCTTTTACATGGTCAGTCGACTGATTGAGCAAAGATGGCCTGTAACAGCAACACTGTCTGACATCTCTGTCACACAGAAAGGAAAAAGGTACCTTGACTTGAAACCAGAACAGTGGATCCTGCTGGAAGAACTTTTAACAGCCCTCAAGCCTTTTGAATGTGCCACTGTGTTCATGAGTGCAGAGAAATACACAACAATATCTGCAATACCTCCACTTGTGAAGGGGCTATTGAAGTCCACCGAGAGTGCTGCCTATGAGTCTGGCCCGTTGCAGGCTTTTCAAATCACTGCTACCAAGCAGCTACAGGACCGATGGAAAAGAGAGACTTCCTTTTCAGACACAGCAGCAAACACAGTGATTATTGCGTCAGCACTTGACCCAAGGTTTAAGAAACTGAAGTTTCTTTGCCCTGAAGAAATCCTCCGTGTTCAAACCAGAGTGCAAAAACTGGCGCTGGGAGAGATGGAGATGGATGTGCAGCAGCCCGTCACTTCCACCGAACCAGCTTCTGCATCAGCACCTCCTGCCACTCTACTCGATTCACTCCTTGGTTCCAGCAGTGAAGAAGGGGATGGAGCAAGCGGAGATGATGATGATGTCAACACCAAAGTAGGGGAAGAAGTCCTCAGATACTTTGGAGAAAAGAAACTTGCTAAGGAAGAAAACCCATTGCAGTGGTGGAAGGATAACGAGGACAAATATCCGATATTGGCCAGGCTAGCCAAGTCCTACTTGTGCATTCCTGGCACCTCGACACC
The DNA here is from genome assembly GCA_903064625.1 of Mallotus villosus. Classification (NCBI taxonomy): domain Eukaryota; kingdom Metazoa; phylum Chordata; class Actinopteri; order Osmeriformes; family Salangidae; genus Mallotus; species Mallotus villosus. Next base: position 27,093 of record CAEFZP010004291.1, on the reverse strand, counting down.
ATCAGAGCGGCTGTTCTCTGCAGCAGGCAACATAGCCTCCAAGAAAAGAGCCAGCCTTAGCCCGGAGCATGTAGACATGCTTACATTTTTGCATTGCAATGCAAAGTTCCTGACTAAAACGGTTAAGTGAACAGTGAGTTTGTGTGTGTGTGTTCGAGCACCAAGCAAGACCGCTTTAATGTTGAAACGAATACAGTGTGGACAGATTGGTAATTTGCATTTTGCTTTATTTATCATTTATTTATTGTTTTAAAAGATCAGGCACTTGACTGAAAAGTGTGACCCTAATTTTGTGCACTTTATAAAAGAAAGGACCATTTTCATTTTTGTATATATATACACAGTATATACAGTCGTATGCAAAAGTTTAGGCACCCCTCTGAGGCTGCATGATAATTTCCTGTCTTCACCAAAAAAGATCAATATAATATTGTAATATTACTTTTCTAGTTAACACTGAGTGCTGGGGTGTTTTCCAGACAAAGATATTTGGTGTAGCAGTATTTAGTTGTGTGAAATTAAATCAAATGTGAAAAAAAGGCTGTGCAAAAGTTTGGGCACCCTTATCATTTATTTGATTTGAATACCTCTGCCTACTAAATGCTGATTAACTGCTACACATAGTTAGTCTGATTAACTCGTTAAGCCTTCAATTACATAAAAAGGTGCATTCAATCATTAGAAAGGGTATTTAAGTTAGCCAATTGCAAGTTTTGCTTCTCTTTGATTCTCCTCTGAACAGTGGCAAAATGGGGGCATCAAAACAGCTATCAAATGATCTAAAAACAAAGATTGTTCAGCAGTATGGTTTAGGGGAAGGCTACAAAAAGTTATCCCGGAGGTTTCAGCTATCAGTTTCCACTGTGAGGAATGTCATTAGGAAATGGAAGGCAACAGGCACAGTTCTTGTTAAGGCCAGAAGTGGCAGGCCAGGAAAAATAACAAAGAGGCAAAGGCGAAGAATGGTCAGAATGGTCAAGGACAACCCTCAGATCACCTCCAAAGAGCTGCAAGGTCATCTTGCTGCAGATGGTGTCACTGTGCATTGCTCGACCATTCAGCGCACATTGCACAGAGAACAGCTGTATGGGAGAGTGATGCGGAAGAAGCCTTTTCTGCACACGCGCCACAAAAAGGCTCGCTTGAGGTTTGCCAAACTACATTTGAACAAGCCAGGCTCATTTTGGAACAAAGTACTGTGGACTGATGAGACAAAGATGGAGTTATTCGGTCACAACAAGAGGCGTTACGCATGGAGGCAAAAGAACACAGCATTCCTAGAAAAACACTTGCTGCCCACAGTAAAATTTGGTGGGGGGTCCGTCATGCTGTGGGGCTGTGTGGCTAGTGCAGGAACTGGGAATCTAGTTAAAGTTGAAGGTCGTATGGATTCAACTCAGTACCAGCAAATTCTGGACAATAATGTTCAAGAATCTGTAACAAAGCTGAAGTTACGGCGCAGTTGGGTGTTCCAGCAGGACAACGACCCGAAACATTGCTCCAAATCCACTAAGGCATTTATGCAGAGGAACAACTACAATGTTTTGGAATGGCCATCCCAGTCCCCAGACTTGAATATAATTGAAAATCTATGGGGTGACTTGAAGCGGGCTGTCCACGCTAGGCACCCATCAAACCTTACTCAACTGGAGATGTATTGTAAGGAAGAATGGTCCAAATTACCTCAATCCAGAATCCAGACACTCATCAGAGGATATAAAAAGCGTCTAGAAGCTGTTATTTTTGCAAAAGGAGGCTCTACTAAATATTAATGTGATTTTTCTGTTGGGGTGCCCAAATTTATGCAAGTGTCTAATTCTCTTATGATGCGTATGGCATATTTTCTGTTTATCAAATAAACCTTATTTCACGGCTAAAATATCACTGTCCATGACGTATGTGTATATATATGACAAAGACGTTCCTCATCCAAACGCCCAACATTTTATAGATGAAAGTAATGGAGATTATCAGGGGTGCCCAAACTTTTGCATACGACTGTACATATATAAATGTATAACATACATTGTATGTTTTTTTGTGTTATTCAAGTGTTTTAATATTTTTTTATCATTTAATATTACTTTTAATAGCTCAGGGACATTGGAGCAATAACCTGTTGTTTTTACACTTCAGTCTGCACTGTGAATTTGAACTAATGTTCAGTTTTTGAATAAATATGCGGCAATTACAAATGTTTCTTTTTTTATCCGATTCATCGATTAATCGAAAAAATAATCGACCGATTCATCGATTATTGAAATAATCGTTAGTTGCAGCCCTAGTCAGGGCCCTCGGGAGTCCGACCGAGGCTGCAGGTGGTCCGACTGAGGCTGCAGGTTGCACCTCTGCAGTACCTTGTGGGCTCCAGCCTACAAAGAAATAACTGAATTATTCTGAGTTAAAAAAAATATATATAAGTATAAATACTCGTTTAAGTGTACCATTAATGAGCATTTGGCCAAAAAACAAGCGCTCAATACACTTGTAGATGATCAAGATCAGGGTTTCCTGCAGAAAATGTGTTAGTTAAGATGGTAGGGTGGGGTTTGCCGGCAGAGCGGGAGGGAGGGGCAAAATGTGTTTGCTCCAATGCGTTCTTCAGAGAAGGGAGACTGGCGTTGGTCACGGTTTGGAATGGAAGGGAGAAAACAGGACAGCTGTTCATCAGCTGCATCAGAGGCACTGCACTATCAATCTATACATCCAGAAATCTGTGTTTCATTTGTTTTGACAACGTAGGTCAGCGACAGGGGTGTGTTGCTTAGGCGGTCGCCTTAACTGAAAATTGCTGCGGGAAACCCTGCGCACAAAAAGCATTATTTTCTTGATGTGAGTAGATAGTATATTACATAGACCATTGTAACTGTAATGCTGCTTCATCATATCAAAGCCTGCCCTTCCTGTTGTATTTAAACCAAAGCAAATTCCTGGAGTTCAATAACAAGTTTCACCTCAATCAATAACAGCAAGTGCAAGTCACAAGTAGCTACATTTGTAGCTGCCTGAACTTCAACATAAAAAAAAATTGTTCACATACTTCAGCCCCCAAGAGCTTTTTTGTGGCGCCTACAGCAAAAGTTGTTGACTCTCCTCTGTTAACCCCTAAAAAGGTATACATATTAATGCCACTAGTGCATAGTGCCCTTGGTGCAGTCGGTGACTTAAGATTCCTGTCGCTAGATAGTGCACAGTGCCAGTGATGAAGTAGTTGAAACACACACACAATCCTGGAAAAGCACTGTGCCTGTGATGCAGTCGTGAGTAAGATGTTGATGACACACAGATTTCTGGATTTAGAGATTGATAGTGCAGTGCCTGTGATGCAGCTGATGTTGCTAGTGACCTACATTTCTCAGATCACAATTTAAATTCTTAAAAGTACTTGTTCAACCTCTATTATCCATAATCTAGGTTCCTATGCAAATCATAAAGGTAATTTCTCATTATTTTTAACAAAATGCCAATGACCTAGTACATTCATGCAAATTATGTAGCCTATAAGTAGACTGCCATTTCCTACAGTGTTAATTGCTAAATTTAATGTTAGTGTTAAATGTTGTGTCGACAAAAAATCATTATATTGATTCTCTGTTAAATTGTCGCACACCCACAAACATCAAAACATTTAGTTAATTACGTAAGTCATTAGGCTACATGCACAATGGTTGAGCCAGTGGTCATACTTGGGGTTATAATTCACCATACTGCGATGCAGACACAGTTCTGCCAAAAATACGTTTTTTACATTAACATTTGTAATTGCCCGGTAATCAAGATAATTGTTAGACACTCACTGTCCTAAAATTCACAGATTCCTGTCATTATTAGAGAGATGATTGAGGGTGAAAAAGCAGACAATCTGCATGTGTTCCTTAAATGATTCAGTTTATATCTGCATCATAGTTTAAACTTGGTTAACTTTGTAAATGTTTTTGAAGCTTTAGGCCGTGTTCACACCTGACCTTTTTTAGAAAAAAACGCTGCCTCCAGCGCCTTTTTACATGCAACTCTATGGGAAAAGGAAAAAGGCGGACGCCTTTTGAAAAAGCGGCCGCCTTTTGAAAAACTTCTAAAAAGGAGCTGAGCCCGACGCCTTTTCGAGTTCAATTTTCTCAACTTTCAGAAAAGCGCTGGGTGACGTTAAGCGCCTTTTTGACAGCTGACCAATCAAGACGAGGAAAGTAGGATACGCGTGTACCTTCCCTAGTAACCTTCTACCGTAGTTACCGGTGCCCCTAAAATAAACGAAAAAGATGGACAAGATACCGGTCGAAGCACTTATAATCGCCGTTTCGTACTACTCCGAATTATTCGACATGAGTAATAAAATATACTGTAATATACTGATGCGATCAGCTCACATCCATTTGCTTCCACTCTCTACACAGGCTGCGGCCGTAGCCTAGACTAGTCTAGTACTTTGTTCGTGAGAATCTTGATATTGATTTTGGGACAGTGACGTGGCTGGTTAGCTAGCAAATCTTCTTGTCAAACATACTGTAAAATTATATTGACTGTTTGTCAACCGTAAACAATGTTATTGCCTTTGAATCTTGCTAGCATAACGTTAGCTTTCGGGCTAATAGCTCAGCTGACGTACGTTGACAAATACAGAATTATCTTGACGTCAGCCAGCGCTTTTCTGAAAAGGCGCTCAAAAGGCGCTGGAGGCAGCGTTTTTTCTAAAAAAGAGGTCAGGTGTGAACACGGCCTTAGGAATCAATGATAATGTGACTGCTTGTTGTGACTGCTCAAGAGAAGGCAAACAAAGCCTTATAGTATAAGGATACAAGGCTTTCAATACAAGACTTAAAAACAAAATAGCACAAAATTACCTTGAATGAAAAGGTCAAAAAGGTCCTGAATTCTTTTTTGACAGGTTTTGGATGCCTCTGTCAGCTGGCAACGGGGTGTCATGACTTCAGACACCCAGGCATTTGCCTTTTTTGCAGGCCTGGACAGCAACAAAACAGCCCTCACTCCCAGAGACTGCAACTTTTCAAGCTAAAAAAACAACATAACATCTATTCATATTAAAAGGTAACATTTGGAATCAGAATTGCATGGAAACATTTAAAGCGATCGCATACCAGCATATAAGCTTCATCGTTGATATGTGACGTGGTTCGATTTTTTCTTTGTTTATGGGCCCAGCCCTCCTGCTTTTGATCAAATGTCATCTTTTTTTTTAACCGCAGCTTATGTGGCTGCTCTGCCTTACATGCCTTGCATGTTTTGCAGGCCACATTGAGGAGTGTGTGGCAGGAAACACATTGTCGGGTTGTTGACCCCGGGCCTGGCATTTCTATATAGAGTAAGCAGGAGAGAGAATGGGAGAGACACAAACTGATTATGAGAAATGCTTCTTTCACTCAAATTAACCAGAACCAGAGAAAAAGAATTTAAAAAACAAAGCAATACTTACTTAAAGACAGCAGGCTTTTGATATAGAGATTTAGAGAGTTTGTGAGGAAGAGCGAGAGAAAGAGTGTGTGTGTGTGTGTGTGTGTGTGTGTGTGTGAGTGAGTGAGTGAGTGAGAGAGAATTAATAAAATAGAATGGCTCTTAAAAGAGCCGTTGTTTTTTTATGGAAAGTGAGTAAAGGTACTGTAAATGGTCAAAGAAGGTCAATGAAGGTGGTGGGTATAATAGAATCTGTTGAAAAACAAAAACATTGTTTTATTTCTCTTGCAGCAACATTTCATGGATTTCTTTGTCATAAATGCAGAAATGTATCAAAATATAGAAATAACTGTGATGCTGTTACTGCAAAAACATTGTTATTTCTCTTGCAGCAACATTTCATGGATTTATTTGTCATAAATGCAGAAATGTATCAAAATATAGAAATAACTGGGATGCTGTTACTGCATATTGCAAAACACCTTAAAGGATCTAAAATAAATTAAATTAATCATCAAGAGGGCAGTATAATTGTTTCCGGAAGTAGAAGCAACTTTAGCTAGCATTAATTTTGAACTAGCATCGAAGCTAGTCGTAAAGCCGGTAAACACTACACTAAACTGCTAAAGAGAGCTAAGCTAAATGCTAAAAAGCGCTAGCTAACTAACGTCAAAGTACTCCTTTGGTTTCATCTAACGTTAATTACCCTCGGCTTTCTAACAGCCAAATTAAATGCAATAAAAATAACAACACTCAAGCAATCAAAAACGTTTTGGACAAACGACATTTGGCAGTTAATTGAATTATCGCCCCCTGTTGGTAGTCCTCCTTCATATACGCGTGTAATGTTCACGCTTTGGCGAGGCAAAACGTGACACTCACACGCCTTGCCTAGTGGGCCAACGTGACTATTACACGCTTTGCTGTGATACCGGGTTGAAGGGGGGGGGAATCGTCCAGCTCCATCTTACCTGCTTATTTGTGGTCTGTGGGATTTGTGGTCTGGGGGATTTGTTGGCAGTTAATTGAATTATCGCCCCCTGTTGGTAGTCCTCCTTCATATACGCGTGTAATGTTCACGCTTTGGCGAGGCAAAACGTGACACTCACACGCCTTGCCTAGTGGGCCAACGTGACTATTACACGCTTTGCTGTGATACCGGGTTGCTGTACTGCATACTCTGCAGACTAAATAATGTGTATTAATTATCTAAATCACATCTACAGTAAAAGCAATTTTCACTTTACTACCTATTTACCTAACCATTGTGCAAAAACTTTGTCTTTAGAACTGGGTTGGGAACTATAAGAGGGCCATAGGCGGTGGGTCCATGGGCCCCCCAAAAAAACTAAACAAGAGGAAAGTGTCCCCATATAACCTTTTTGTAGGGGATCACCTCAAAAGCCAAGGTTTGTATATTTGACAATAATGATTTCTGAATACATTTTAAATAATAGAATTAAAGATGCGCTGTACTGTTTGTATCCAATTATTGTGTTTATCTGATTTATCTTTTGAATCCCGACTAACACACCTTTTTCTGTTTTTACTTGCATGTCAGGAAGTCTGTCAGTTTTAGCAGGGAAGTGGGGAGAACTGTCCTCTTCTGAGAGAGAGGGATATGGAAAGCTAACAAAACAGCTGGAGAAGGATAGGGAAGGCCAGGAGTTACAGGGGGACTTCAGAACACTTAAAATCAAACATAGCATGAAACAGCTACAGATAACGGTGGGAAGTACTTCATGTAGTTTCTAAAGAGAATAGTCAATCGTTTTACTATGGTTGTTTTTACTAACCGTGAAACTAAGAATAGTAAGATTAACGTTGCAGAAAGTATTTTTAGTTGACATCACTTGTGTACCTTAATATAAACTAAGGAATTTTGCCTATGTTCAATGTTCCTTAGATTAATGAATTGGAGGCTTTAGGTCAGGAGGTTGCCACACTGACCTACAACCCAGATGACCCTGTGTCTGTCACCCAATCTGCCACTGGGAGGGCCAGGGTCTTCCTTGAGAAGGAGGAAGTGGCAGCCAAATTTGCTTTACATTTTAGGTAAGTGTTTGTTAAGTTACATTTTTCACTGCCCCTCCTCCCCACTTTGTGTCCTCCTGTGCTGTATTGATTGTCATACTACTGTGATGTGCAGGGTCTGAAGTGCCAGTTCCAAAAAAGTGGCCTATAAGGAGAAACTGAGGGAGATCCAGGAACTCTTTTTTTTAACAACAAATATAGTAAGTTGCAATTTATGTCGCTTGTATATCATATTTTGGACAAGAAAAAAAGGACTCATAAATTAAACAGTTAAAATACTAATTACTAAATGTAAAACTATGTAATTACATTCAGTATTATCATTCCATTCATCCATCATCAACCATTTATATATTTTAAATTGTTTAGTTAGACTACGGCACTTTTTTTACTTCTGATTTAGTCTGTATATTGGCTCCTTTTGGAGGAAAAATAACATTCCTTGTTTTTACTTTTAGAAGAGGCAGGTGGGAGTGGTAAAGTCCCATACTCAGCTCTGGAAGATGGGCAAATAACTATGGCAGTGGAGGGCATGCCAAGAGAAATGGTATTCAAAAAAACAGCATTTTATGGCATCGACCAGCTCAAGGATATTTTGAATGCTGGCAAAAATGTAATTTTTGTCATAAGTAAGTAACTTATTTTAAGTGGGTTCAATGAAATCTGTGAATCAAGCATTTCATTGCTTTTAACACTGTTAATGTAAAAATGAGAAATGTGTATTTTTGCAGGAGAAACAGCACCACCTTCAAGAACTCCATTGGAGGTTTCCAATTTGGTCCAACCATTGGACTGTGAACATGAGGTAACCGTATACATTGGTGTGCAATTGTTTTTCGTCCAATTTTCATTGTCATATTCAAGAACAGGTTATTGTCTCATAATATCTTCTCCTTTTTTACTTTCAGCCTGAAGTCACAACTGGTGACATACTTACCCAGGCCATGCATTCACTTTAAGAAGCTTAGCGCAAGTTCAATCAGGCAAGACTGATCCTCGCACTCGGGCATACACGATAATGTTTCACTACTCACTCCCCCCGCTATGAACGCTCTCTCCTTTCCTATGCCGGGCTGTCATCCGGGTTCAGTACAGACATTCTCTGGTATCGATTAGCCGCTCTATTCTATCAATTAACGGTGTCCAATCCACCTCGTAGCTGCCAGCTCATCAAAAATGAGGCCATGCCTTTAAATACGTGTCTCCCCCTGTTTAGTTTGTCAATGCCACCAAAGTCCGCAACCCGGCCTCCACCTCCCCGAATTACTCAATTTGACTAATGATATGCTTAGCTGTGTGTGTTAATAATGAGCCACCCTGGACCTTACACAAGCAGAAGGGCAGTAGATTACAATCGCCCCTTTCATATAGTGATCCCAGAGCCATATAAAAACCAGTTCTCGTCCAATACCGACGCTTTGTCACGGCCCTAAGCGTCGGATTGCGGACGCACAGGGTAGTATACGGAAGATTTTTCTTATATCCTCGAAGATTTTTCAACCCCAAAACACAAAAGTCTCCTTAACCCTTTGACGCGTACGAACATACGGGTGTGTTGAGAGTAGGGTGGTCCCTGGAGCGTACCAACACACCGGTATGTTGGAACGCGACCTTTAGAACGTCCAATTTTGCTCAAAAACTTCACAATAGAGAGTTAAACATTAGCCTACATGTTTATTATGAACATGTGTTTACTTTACCTTAAAATGTTTACCTTATCTATATGAATATAAATTTTGTTTAGCTAATGTTAGCTAACAGCTAACCAAAAATAACTCACGCTTTACTCACCTAGTAAACCATGATTTTATTCGTTTTCCTTGACTTGGATATCACTATCACACATGTTACTATTGTTTAACCAACCAGAGAGCGAAATAATAGATGTACATTCTAGGGATGGGCATAATTAATCGATGCTCGAACATTGCTCGTTAAGAAATGTGTCGATCAATTTATATTGTTATCGATCAAAAGGACGTTGTGTATCCCCGCAACTTCGGTCCCGTCAGAGCGGGTGTTTTCTGCTGCTGGACTGACAGTTACAAGGCTGCGTTCGCGTCTGACCCCCGAGCATGTTAACATGCTTATATTCCTAAACAAAAATATGTAGGCTGGAGGTACTGTATGCTATGGACAGTGGGGACAGTCACCACCGTATGTAGCTAAATCGCTCTTTTTTTTTCTTAATGTGTTGTCTCTCGCTCCGCTTTTATTTCTGCTTGGTGCCTATTGGAGTCGTTACATTTTGTCAAAACTGTGACATTTTAGCAACAAGTTCAGCCTTATACAGTCGTATGCAAAAGTTTGGGCACCCCTGATAATCTCCATTACTTTCATCTATAAAATGTTGGGCGTTTGGATGAGGAACGTCTTTGTCATATATATACACATACGTCATGGACAGTGATATTTTAGCCGTGAAATAAGGTTTATTTGATAAACAGAAAATATGCCATACGCATCATAAGAGAATTAGACACTTGCATAAATTTGGGCACCCCAACAGAAAAATCACATTAATATTTAGTAGAGCCTCCTTTTGCAAAAATAACAGCTTCTAGACGCTTTTTATATCCTCTGATGAGTGTCTGGATTCTGGATTGAGGTAATTTGGACCATTCTTCCTTACAATACATCTCCAGTTGAGTAAGGTTTGATGGGTGCCTAGCGTGGACAGCCCGCTTCAAGTCACCCCATAGATTTTCAATTATATTCAAGTCTGGGGACTGGGATGGCCATTCCAAAACATTGTAGTTGTTCCTCTGCATAAATGCCTTAGTGGTTTTGGAGCAATGTTTCGGGTCGTTGTCCTGCTGGAACACCCAACTGCGCCGTAACTTCAGCTTTGTTACAGATTCTTGAACATTATTGTCCAGAATTTGCTGGTACTGAGTTGAATCCATACGACCTTCAACTTTAACTAGATTCCCAGTTCCTGCACTAGCCACACAGCCCCACAGCATGACGGACCCCCCACCAAATTTTACTGTGGGCAGCAAGTGTTTTTCTAGGAATGCTGTGTTCTTTTGCCTCCATGCGTAACGCCTCTTGTTGTGACCGAATAACTCCATCTTTGTCTCATCAGTCCACAGTACTTTGTTCCAAAATGAGCCTGGCTTGTTCAAATGTAGTTTGGCAAACCTCAAGCGAGCCTTTTTGTGGCGCGTGTGCAGAAAAGGCTTCTTCCGCATCACTCTCCCATACAGCTGTTCTCTGTGCAATGTGCGCTGAATGGTCGAGCAATGCACAGTGACACCATCTGCAGCAAGATGACCTTGCAGCTCTTTGGAGGTGATCTGAGGGTTGTCCTTGACCATTCTGACCATTCTTCGCCTTTGCCTCTTTGTTATTTTTCCTGGCCTGCCACTTCTGGCCTTAACAAGAACTGTGCCTGTTGCCTTCCATTTCCTAATGACATTCCTCACAGTGGAAACTGATAGCTGAAACCTCCGGGATAACTTTTTGTAGCCTTCCCCTAAACCATACTGCTGAACAATCTTTGTTTTTAGATCATTTGATAGCTGTTTTGATGCCCCCATTTTGCCACTGTTCAGAGGAGAATCAAAAAGAAGCAAAACTTGCAATTGGCTAACTTAAATACCCTTTCTAATGATTGAATGCACCTTTTTATGTAATTGAAGGCTTAACGAGTTAATCAGACTAACTATGTGTTGCAGTTAATCAGCATTTAGTAGGCAGAGGTATTCAAATCAAATAAATGATAAGGGTGCCCAAACTTTTGCACAGCCTTTTTTTCACATTTGATTTAATTTCACACAACTAAATACTGCTACACCAAATATCTTTGTCTGGAAAACACCCCAGCACTCAGTGTTAACTAGAAAAGTAATATTACAATATTATATTGATCTTTTTTGGTGAAGACAGGAAATTATCATGCAGCCTCAGAGGGGTGCCTAAACTTTTGCATACGACTGTATATGTTCACTAAGGTATTGCTTTTAGATAGGCTAGTTCATGCAATTGTTTCTAAATGTGTGGCTCATCTTTTTGTTGCGAGCCTTTCCGCTGCAAGGCATATATGTCGGCCTTTTTTCCCCCCTTTTTTTCAAAGAGTTATACAGTTTTATGCCCACTCTTACTGCCTTGTTTGATTATTGTTGGCCGATAGTAGGCTACTTATTCCTACAGATTGTCTTGTTGAAGCGTTTCCAAAACTTTAAGAGCGCCTGTAGGCGCATTGTTCGGCCGTTACAAGCGCCGCATAGGCCTATAGAAAAAGTTAATGATTAATCGATAATTGCTCGATAATTCTAGCGATGATCGAGCAAGGACATTTTTTTAAATGCCCATCCCTAGTACATTCACAAATATGCATCCAAAACATCCGACAAGTGTCTTGTCTTTCGTCTTGTTTTCAGCTAATAGAGGCCATCTTTGATTTGTTTTTAGTTCCGGCAACAAATATGACCCTTGATGATGTACCATTTGACCCTGTACACCTCAGTATTTTACTCTTGTGAGATGAGGTTACTCTTTGACACCCACAATGCATTGAGTACTGATCAAAACAAAAAACATGGCAGCCTACGTTATCGGTAACAGCAATTAGCTTATCATCCATTACCATTACCACTAAAATCATATACCACAACCACAAAATGATAATATTTGAAAATCGGAATAACAACTACAACCCTAATTTGCATCAACAATTTTACCACAATACAGTAACCTTTTACTAATTTTGGTCGTCACTCACATGATTCCCGCTCATATGATTTGCGCTCACATGCAGCAGTCAGAGAAATAACTGACCCACAATGTCAAACTATCCCAGGAGAATGACCAATGATGACATTATAGCAATGTGTACATAAATGTTATGCCAGGTTGCTTTGTCTTGGTAAAATCTCGCAGAATAATACGTGCGGCACACCCAAATAATATGGCACACCCAAATGAAAACAGAAAAAACAATTTGGCATGAAAAGTTTTTATTCAAAGTATTGGTTCTAGTAAGGCATGCGTCAATCTCGTTTCGGTCAGTGTCATCCTCTACCTGCGCCCTTGAGTCCTGCCGGTTGGCACACTCCCGCTCCAGATATTGCGACTGTGAACACACAAACACTCAAGTAGGTTTGTAGACAGCCCACAACCTGCCGTTCCGCTGGACTATCCGGCGTACCTGCTCCGCAATAGTCCCACCGGCTTCAATACTAATATTACTGGTACACACACAGCGACACATCCCACAACTTCCTGCATCGAGTGAGCGTTACGGGACTTTTTCGCGCTGCGCATCAGTGCAGGTTTATATTGGTGATTGACCACATTATAAAAATTGCACATTTTGTGGGTATTTGGGTGGCTCTGAAGAGAGCCTTTGTGTTGCTTCGTAAGCTACGCTTACACGACTCTCCTCAGGCAGACCTGGACATTTTCGAGGAACAACTCGTTCCCCCTACGGTTCAGATGAACCCCGTCCCTCCTGAAAATGTCCTGGTCATGGCGGATTGATGTGGGTGGCGACCCCAACTCTGCGCAAGAAGCCGGCCACTCCGGCATTGTCAAGGCGCCTTGCCTGCTCGATGCCATAGGCACTGCGACCCCTCGCCTGGCTCCGGTAGACTCTCCTCTGGAGAATGTCCGAGAACAGCACCAGGGTGTTGGGGAACATCCATTCGATCCAGTCGAGGTCTCGCCTAATGCTGCGCAAAAGGCTACACCCCGACTGCGACCCAAGGTTGTTGCCGCCGAGATGGATGACCATCACGGCTGGTGCCGGCCCCGACGTCCGGCGAAGAAGTGGCACGAGCTGCTCCCACCTCATCCCGCTCCGGCCCATCCAGCGAACCTGGCAGTCCATCCCATGGGTTCGGCGGAACCCTTCTGGCCGGGTGGCGGTCAGGTGGCGCTCCAGCCAGTGCACCAGTGAGGAACCAACAATCCACACATCCATTGTAATAGTTGGTAATGAAGTTAAATGATAGATATTGACAGCAAATAAAGGGATGGATTTGCAAATTAATTGGCACGCCTCCCATCATTTCAAGTGGAATAGGCGGGAAGATGGTAAGCTACTGTACATTTGACCCCTCCCACCAGTCACTCGCTATGACGAGATAACCAAAGCAAGAGAAAACATGGCAGCCTACCTGATCGCTATTAGCCATTAGCTTACATCTCTATCCACATCATAAACACATGTTAAAATCACTATGTGTGAATATTTGAAAATCGGAACAGTAATTACGTAGCAATACGTAATAACCTGTTGAAAGGAAAGACTTACACTAACGTTTTACAATTCATTTACTTTCACGTACTGATCCACCCATACTGCTTTGCATTGTAAACAAATATGGCTGCCCACAGCCACACAACCGGTGTTACAAGCCAACTGGTTTTCAAGACAACTGGTTTTTTCTACGCGTGCACGCGCTGTGTTCCCTTCACATCTGCCGTGGCTGTCTGTCTCGGTCACCAGATTCGTCACACATTCACAAACATATTACTGGAGTTCTTCAATCTACATTTCATATCCATTGCGGCGATCGTGACTGTATAAGTGAGCGCTACATCCCAACGAAGTATAAAGAAACACATTTAAGAAAATATATTTATAGAAAGATCGCAAGGACCTGGATTCGATGTTGGTAGACAAAAGTATTGATTTGTGTACATTGTACAAACAAAAGTGTTTGTAACAGCATAGCACTACATCAGAAAATAGTAATAGACTGCAGACAGTGTTGTGTCTGCATGCCTAATGTTTCAGACCCATATCTCCCTGACTGACTCATCTTTTGGGAAATGGTGTGAAAACTTACCCCAGAGTTAATTTAGCAGAATTTAATACTGGCTGGGCCCAAATTTAAGGAGTGTCCTTAAAATTCAAGATGTGCCGCCAATTTCGGCTCTTTAAATGTCTTTTTTGAACACTTCTCAATGGCATAGAATATCTCTAAAGTTGACTTCTGCAGTAATTCAACAAAGCATACGTACGATGTCTTGATGCATTTCATGAAAGAAATGGTAAATAGTACCTACTGTCAACTAGCCTGGGTGCTAACCAAACTTATCCCCGCCCACAAAAAAATGTGGTTGGTAAGCTGGGTCTGGGGTCGCTCGGTTGGGGAAAAACTATGTCCGAACAAGAGCTGTTTCGGACCAATCAAATTGTAGGGCGGGCTCTATACGATGATGGACAGATGATCAACAGTAACAACCACGTAATTAACCAGGGGGCTGTTGCCCGAAACCAGGATAAGCGATTAAGCCGGGATATTCAAGTTATCCTGGATGACTTTAGCTTTGACTTGGTTGCACGAAAGCAGGTTGAATTAAGCCCAGCCAAGTAACCATGGAGATGTATTCTTTGCAGCAGGCTAACAGCCAGGCTAAGATTAATTCTGAAGTCTCATGTGTTAAATCAGCTGACGCTCTGATCCGAAATAAACGTGTTTAGCAGTTATTTCGTTGTCTTTTGAATGTGTTCTGATTTATTTTTATTAACATGCATTACTTGCCACTATTGCTGTCACGAGTTAGATTTTAAACCCTACTATTGCAGTTGTTAAGATGGTTAGAAATGGTTGAACAAAGTCAGTGATGAGGGCAGGGCCGGAGTGGGGCCACTTTTCAGCCTGCACAGTAAAATTTGCAGTGTCAAACTAACACTAAAAGAGTTCAATTTAACACTTTTCCTGAGTGTATTTGGTCCTAACCGGAATTGGTGTTAAATTGACTCTTCTCCAAGTGTTATTATTTTAGAGTTAAATTAACTATAAATTGAGTAAAATGTTTACACTTGCTTACACTGTATTGAGTTATTTAGACTTAACACTAACACTCGCTTACACTGTGTTGAGTTGTTTAGACTTAACACTACAGGTTAAATAACTCTTGACAGTGTAATAATTATTCTAAGTAGTGTTAATTCATTCTTCAAAAAAACTCTGAGTTAAATTCCTATGCTAATTAACACTACATTGAGATAAAAGTTTACACCACACTTGTGTAAACCTTGGTGTTTAATCTACACATCAATTATTATTTTCAATGTCAGATTGCAAATACTTAATGTTTCAATGTTACAATGTCAAATATACCTTAAGTGAGTAATCACAAGTTACCACAAAATAATGCATTCAACAACTTTATTTTCATCAGGCCAAAGTATCAAAGCATTTCAAGGAGAACACACAAACTCCTTTAAACCACTGACCTCAGGGGGGTATTCCAGGTAGCCGGTTTTGTGAAAACTCTGAGTTGTTTAACCCTGAAAACAGGCAAACTCCGAGGTTTCCGTTCCAGAAAGAGAGGTAACGAAACCTTTTGGTAAGTTGCCATGGTAACTTACGCTGTGAAACTAACCTGGTCGCTAGCAGGTTAGTTCCATGCCAAACTCTGAGTTTTACCTATCCCCTCCCACTTTCTGAGTTTGATAGCGTTGGAAGACATGGGATATCGTTTCCTGGTTCAGCCGAGCGATCTCGAACAAAATTAAATTCGCTTAGTTATACGCCAGGAGATGATTTTAAGACTGCGATTTGATGTGCTTTAATTCCCTGATGAATGCCTAAATTAACGTTACCGTTTCCCGTCACAATCTGTAATTTATTTGAGCAAGATTCTCAGCCCTTGGGTCTTCATCGCTAGTGTTATACGCCGTGGACGTGCACACAGAATTGACCAAAAGCTTTTTGGCACTGAAATAAAGACAAATCTTCTTCGTTGCCTACAAATAAAATTTAACAATGAGTAGGCCTAGCCTTGGTTTGAAGGAAGATGGGAAACTGAACAGTGTATTAACATTAACCAAATAATGCCAATAGCCTACCAATTGCAGTTATTTGACTCTTTGGGTTAAATCAAAGCAAGAATGGTCAAATTAAGGTGAAATAATATAATCATATAATCATGTAATCATATTGCAAATGAATGAAATCAATGAAGGTTAACTAGGCCTACGGGCCTACATGGTTAACTGGCCTACATGACTATTGTAAACCAGAGATACAAAGCCAGAGTTGAGGAGAAGGTCTCAGGAGATCAATCATCCACAGAAAAATACTTCACAATTCCTTTTAATACCCAAGAACAACTACAATCACACCACAATCTTGACCCTTTCTTATCAACATGACAATGCTACAGTAAGTTACACAATGAGATGTGAGAGCCATCAAGTTGAGACTCCATCCAGTAACTCCATAGTTTACCATATGAGAGGTGGGGGCAGGTTGATACCTTAAAAGGTCAGACTTTATTCTTCTGCCCTAAGTACACCATATCTTGGTCAAAATAGAAATTCAGCACATTCAACAATTAATATAGGTTATTGTTCCTACAAATAACATCACCTGTGACCATGCATCCTCCCGTAACTGGAGTTCCAGTAAATCTTTTTCGAGATGAGTCTTTATTCGTCTACCCTAAGTAGGCCTACACCATCTTTTGGTCAGTTTTTGGCACTTTCTTCATGAGGTACAGTTTGTACAACTCATTTATTTGTAACTATATACAAATACATGAGATTACATTAGCTACATTTCACAGTTCCACATGCAAAATACACCTGCCATTAAATGAACATCTCACTGTAGCATCCATTCTCTGTTCAACAGGATTAGAATGTGCACATCGTTTTTATACGATGTAAATAATAGTAGGCTACATGGGGAGAGAACTACCAGCTACCACATAATTCTCTGCATCCATTTCTGCGGCAGCAGTCAATGTCTTTTCGTCATCATCATCTTTTGATGGAAAGCATTATGTTGGGGGAAATAGGCACCAATTGATATTTAATTAGTATCATGTCGAATATGATTAAAACCAAGGTGACATCGAGGCTACAATCACAAGCGTATAGCCTAAGCAAACTATGCATTACCTGTTCGTAGTATGTTTTTATATTTAATAAAACATTGAACATGCTATTTTATTAAGGCCACCGCTTTTTCTCCTGTAGCCTATAATATTAACGGACAGTGGGGTTAAATGTTCAATGTATGGACTGGCTATTACATTCAAATGTATGCTCGGCAGCAATTGTCTCCCACGCCACTTGCATACACTGCTACAGCCGTGTTGCTTTTTTCCGGAATATGTACTCGACCATTAACACAAAATAAAACTTGAATCTGAAGTTTGGTGAAGTAGGACAACGTTTTTTGTCGCCGGGTGCCATGGTGGATCCTAGTATCGGAGCTCCATTGATGTTGGCTTTCAATAGTTCTCATGCCCGCGCTTAACTCTGAGTTGACGTACTCCGAGTTGAGTTAACTAATTCATATCAGCCTATCTGGAACCAAATTCTCAGAGTTTCCCATGTTAGAGTAACTCAACTCAGAGTTCAGGGTTAATCTCAGAGTTTGTTAAACCCGCTACCTGGAATACCCCCCTGGTCTGCATAAAATGGCAATATGGAATTACATACAGGATAGAATCTCTCATTCCATAAGTCATTTGAGCATCAAATGGTTTGAAGTAAAACAGTTCATTTATGTTAAACACCTTTAGAACTCGGTCCGGATGCAACCTGACCTTAAAAGCATGGTAATGGTCATCAAAACACACAGTTTCCAACAGTTTTCCACAGAGCCATACACTGTCATCTTTCAAAGCAATAGTTTTGATTTGATAAAACACAGGCATCTCAAATGCTACTTCAGTACAGACAATGAAGTCACGGCGGTACTCTGTACCATTATGTTTTATCCACTTGGCAGAAAACACACTAGTTACAGCTCCAAACTTAGAAGCAATATCTGCACCTTCTTTGAGCTCACTAAGCATCAGGATCTTTCCTGGACCAACAGTTAATCTTTCTTTGCTAAAGGACTCCTGATACATTGGCATACAACTTTGGTGCTTTCTTGCTAACGTCTTTGTTATGTTTTTAAAGCTTTTTAATTGTCTCCTAAAGAAATTATGTTTGGCTTCATAACGCATGCACCTCATGTGCAAAATTGGTCCGACAGTCCTTATAATTCGAGGGTAATGTATAATAAAGTGATGCTTTGGCAAGAGGTTGATTGTAGGAAATAACTGCTTGAAGAGCCGATGATGATCAATAATTAAATGTTTGAGATAAATGGTCATGCCATCTGACAGAACTGGTGAAAATACAATGTTAACAATCTGTAGAAGCAAAAGCAGAAGAAGCCAGTACTTGTCACCTGTCTCTATTAAATCACCAAAAAGCAAAGGCATATTACGCAATAAGCACCAAGACTGTATGGCATTCAACCCTAAATCATTACTTCCATTAAACAACTTAACTCTTGGCGGACGGTTTCGCTGCTGATTGTAACCGTAGTCAAAAGCATGTATTCTACCAGCCAGTTGTTCAGCATTTAGAAAATCCGGAACTGGCACTTCAGACCCTGCACATCACAGTAGAATGACAATCAATACAGCACAGGAGGACACAACGTGGGGAGGAGGGGCAGTGAAAAATGTAACAAAACAAACACTTACCTTTAAAATGTAAAGCAAATTTTGTAGCCACATCTTCCTTGTCAAGGAAGACCCTGGCCCTCCCAGTGGCGGATTGTGTGACAGACACAGGGTCATCTGGATTATAGGTCAGGATGGCAACCTCCTGACCTAAGGCCTCCAGTTCATTCATCTAAGGAACATTGAACACAGGCAAAATGCCTTAGTTTATATTGAGGTACACAAGTGATGTCAACTAAAAATACTTTCTGCAACATTAATCTTACTATTCTTAGTTTTACGGTCAGTAAAAACAACCATAGTAAAACGATTTGCTATTCTCTTTAGAAACGACATGAAGTAGTTCCCACCGTGATCTGTAGCTGCTTCATACTACGCTTTATTTTTTGTGCCCTGAAGTCCCCCTTTAGCTCCTGGCCTTCCCTATCCTCCTCCAGCTTTTTGGCTAGCTTGCCATATTCCTCTTTTTGGGAAGAGGACAGTTCTCCCCACTTCCCAGCTAAAATAGTTTTATAGTTCCCAACCCAGTTCTAAAGACAAAGGTTTTGCACAATGGTTAGGTAAATAGGTAGCAAAGCGAAAATAGCTTTTACTGTAGATGTGATTTAGATCATTAATACACATAATTTAGTCTGCAGAGTATGCAGTACAGTGTCTCCTCTAAACAGTGCTTAAAATAAAAGCTCACTTGTATTACGGCTGAAGTCAGGCCTGTCTTCGAGGCAGCTTCACTGATGAGAGGTGACCCTCTTCTTGTCATCCCCTGGTCAAAAAGTGCCTTGAGTATTTCTTTATGGGCCAGGGAGATGGTGGATCGTTCTAAAACATAAGCACTCATGAACAACAAGTCAACAAATAACATGAATTGCATTACATTTAATTATTTCAATTTATAGATAATATACATGGACATAATATGTAACAATCATGCTATCTTTAGGGTCAATTTGACCCCATTCAATGTTATTGCTCTGAATACATTATTATTCGTTTTGACTTGATTACTTGATGACTTTTCCTGAAATAATGGGGACAACTGGGTAAGCACCAAATGAACGTGATGGTATGTTTTAAGGGTCCTCTACACATTTAGTACCATCGGTTTTCTTAGGGTTAAATGTGATCGTGGGCTGTTTTAGCTGTAGATACAACATAAAACATATAAAACTAGAGAGCATACAATTTCTGGGGAAATTGTGAGGGTGTGCTTGTGGCTGCCCCAGCTGCCCATAGTCTCACTGTGTTTACTGATATCAACCACTCAGTGTTTTTACATTGCTTTTAGACAGCAAAGAACATTTGTGTAGGTTGTTGGTCAACTCGTCCCGTTATCTGGTTATTAATTCCTGGAGAGCAACCATTAGTTGACATGTGCATTGAGTTTTTGTGGGAGTTTTTCCTTGTCTTCCTTGAGGGTTTAGGTTGGTTGAGAGGCAGGTCTATGGGCGTATGTGAAGCCCTCTGTGACATGCTTGCGTGTAAAAGGGCTATACAAATACATTTTGATTTTATGTAATCTAGTAAACTTGTAATAAACCATACAACCAACATTGCTTTCAGTTGATAGGCCACATATATATACAAATGACTCATTTAAATCGACAAAAAGATAGCCTTGACTAACCAAAAGGATATGTGAATGTTTGAATGTTTGAACCTGTAATTCGAACGATGAGTGACTTCAATATTTCTTGTAACCAATATTTGGAAAATGTAACTTTTTAGAATTTACCGTGTCAGTGTCACAACCGCTCATATCACCTCCCATTCGCTATCCACCACGCTAATTCATGTAGTCTATGTATTTAATGAGAAACAATTGGGTTAATGTTGAGTCAGAGGTTGGCCTGTCTGTAGATGAGAGGAAGGTAGGAAGACAAGGCGGCCAAATGAATCTCATGAAGGTGCAGCGTTTAGGACGAAACTTAGAAAGTACATTCTAATATATTCTTCTCAGATATAAACAACTTGTTGGTTGCCCAGCATCTGCTTCTTCAACTCCGTAATCCTCTCAAGGGCACATGTTGCACTGGGTTAGAAAGACATCAGCATAATGTAATTTTACACAATACAGGATTAAAAAATGAACACCCATTTTTGCTATATTGAAAGGGTCAATTGTAGGCTATGGGACTATACTATTCCAGTTTGTCTACACTCCAAAACATCGTTTCCAACCCAGCGGCTAGTTAAATATATAGGACAGAACACACGTTGGGTTAAACTAACCCAGCAAGATGGGTTGACCATTTAACCCAGAATGTTGGGTTGGTCATTAAACGCCTCAATGCCTAGCTAGCATTACCTGAGCAAGCATAGCAAAAAGAAGTAAGCACATACAACTATTTAAATTGATTCATACAAACACGAAGAAAACACAACGTTGTTATCACATTTTTAATTTTCTGTTTAATGTAGCCTACTGTTAAGAAATATTGTAAACTGGGTGTTGAGAGGAAGAATGATACATGGTTAAGCATCGGACCAAGTTATTTGTAGTTTAATTAGTAATGATGCAATCACAAGATACACAATGAAAACAACACAACAAGATGTCCGTAGTCTAGTACAATGAATCAGTCGATGATGCAACAGCAGTCGTCCCACCAAAACAGAGTATAAGATTAGAACGAACGAAGGCCTTCGTTGAGAAAGTGGTTGTGACAGAAAATCTGAGAAAGTTCTGCCCCTCCCAAGTTCTGTCTCCCCGCCCTTGGGAGACAGATCTTGTACTCCCCAGAGAGGGAGGTCTGGTGAGTGGCCATTGGTCAGGAGACCTTGGGGTGGCAATTGTTAACCAATTAAATGTCCAGGGCGTTCATGCTGGCGCAAGGTGGGCAGTCCACGGACCTGGTGATGTTAGGAGAGGGAGGGGGCAGAGAAGACCCACAGGTCTTACGTGTTGCACGTAAAATATTACCACATGTATGGACTACTACTCGGCAGTGTTCGTATTTAAGCTGATTGTATTGTCTGGGTTAACAGCGACCAATTTAAATATTACTTTGCAATATGTGGTGTCATTACGAGGCTGTGATATTGTGGTTAATATGGCTATTGCCTTGAGACAACTCCAAATACGTGATGAGTAGCCTACATTCGGGTAGTGTCAACGTTAACTAGTTGATTCAGAAGAACCAAATCAAAATGTTGCCTGAAGGCCAAAGTATTTAATAAATTGGTGACTAGATTCCTAAAATTCCCATGTGCTTCAGTAGCTCAAGGTGTAATGCAAAAGACTTCAAAGGTAGTTGTGTTTTTGCTTGTGGGATCTAATCCCACTTGAATCTTTTATTTTCTTATCTTCCATTTATTATGGGGTGAACGGCTGTAATGTAGTGCTCACTACATTTGTTTAGAATGAAAATTATGAAATGAATTGATTTCAAAAGATATAGCGAAGAAACACTCAGCCATGGGCTACACTAAATTCCATAGGAAACTAATGTTTCCATGTTGTGTTACGCATATTTTAAACGTATTAACTGGGTTAGCAGCGACGTTCTTAGTATGAATTTTTAATATGTGGTGTCAGAAGGAGCTTTGATGTTGTGGTAAATACGGCCATTGCCACCAAACAACCCCAAATACGTGATAAGTAGCCTACATTCGGGTAGTGTCCATGGGAACCAGTTGACTCAGAAGAAGCCAAATCAAGATGTTACCTGAAGGCCAACGTAGTTAATAAATACGCAACGATTTGGGAGATTTTTCAGAGCTGGTATAGCTCGCAGTGTAAAGCCACGGGCGCTGGTGAATACATATTTTTGCTCTAGTGCGATCGAATCCCACTTCATGCGAGCCTGCAAATGTTTTATTGTCTCCATTTATTTTGTCGCGAATGGTAGGCTAATGTCGTGCGCACGTAGCCTAAAGGCTTACGTTCACATTTGCCGCACAAAATATGAGATCCGACTTGAAAATCGCCAGTAATATGTTTGTGAATTTGTGACGAATCTGGTGATAGAGGCAGACTGATAGGTGCACGCACAGCTGGGGAACCAGTTGAATTGGTAACCACTAGGGACATAACACCGGGCCACCACAGGCTACGCTACTGTACCATATGCTACCACAACTTTTAGCTTCTAATATTACTGGTATTTCTCCCTTTAGGTTATTTTCAGTTGTTAGGCGATTTATTCGGTAGACTGTGTTCACGTTATTATTTCAGATACACATGGTCGATAAATGATTACTGGTTTACATACAACCACAAAAAACTGTAGCCATGTCTACTTTAACACCATTGTCTTCTTTCAGGATGCAAACAATGCAGCGAAGCCTACACAGCAAAATCGCTAGTGTTAAATCAACTCTGAGAGTGTCAAATTTAACACCCAGAAAGTGTGAATATGCATCCACTATTTTGGGTGTTAAAGTAACACTTTTGAAAGTGTTAATGATTTTACACTCACACAGAGTTAATTCAACACTAAAACGAGTTGAAAATCAACACTGGCCAACACTGAGTAGTGTTAATAATACTCTACACTAGTGTCAGTGTTATAGAATCCACACTGCCAGACTACACTGAGCAGTGTTAATATTACACTAGAAACTACACTGGACTCCAATTTATCAACACTTACAGGTGTTAAAAAAATAACACAGAGGGTGTAGAATGTTGTGGACCCACCCACCCTCCTCCCCAGCCAAAACCACAATACAAAAGGCAATACAAGAAGAAATCATTTCACAAAATATTGTGTATTGAAAGCACAGGTACAGCACAAATGCAAAACGGTCTTAAATACAAGTACAGCATGGAGTCACACAAAAATAGAGTATGGGACAATAAACATTTGGTCGTCAGAGTCATTTGAAAATTGCCTGTCATACGGCCTGTAGTACGTCAGATCATCTACACACAGCAGCACAAAGACATTGTTTTTCTCCTCAATGCTAAATGCATTTAAGTGATCATCAAAATACATTGTTGAGACAGCACAAGTTAGAAGATAAGCACTGTCATCTTTAACAATAACACTGACAATCCTGTTAAACAAAGGCATCTCATTTTCAACAACAGAACATACATACATCCCAGGCTGATACTCTGTGCCATAGCTTTTGACCCAGGAAGTTGTGGAAACACATGACAAATCGAAAGTTTCATTCAGCGCCTCACTGCCCTCCAAACTGCTGACCAAGACTTCTGTAATGGGGCCGAATTGGAATCTTTTAAAATAAAAACCTTCAAAATGAAAAGCCAGTTGATTCTGATGTCTCTTTGCCAGTGTTTTTGTGATGTTTTTAAAGTTCTTCACAGACCTTTTAAAAAAGTTGTGCTTGCCTTCAAACCTCATGCACCACGTGTGTAATAGTGGCCCAATCTTTCTAATACACCTTGGGTAATGTATCATGTAGTGGTGCTTTGGAAGCAGATTTCGCTCTGGAAACACAGATTTAAAAAGCTTGTGATGATCGAAAATCAGATGTTTCAAATAGTAAGTCATACCATGGGTTACAATAGGTGAAAAGACAATGTTGACAATTTGTATTAAGAGGAGCAGCAAGTTCCAGCAGCTATCATTCCTCCCAACTAAATCTCCAAACATCAATGGGGTATTGCGCAAGAGGCACCATGACTGAACAGCACTAAGGCCAGGATTGTTGCTATCATCGTCCAATTTTACCCCACTTGGCCTGTTTTTTCTCTGTGTAAATCCATAGTTAAAGCTCATGATTCTTTCTGACAATGAGCTTACAGATATCGAGTTCTTTATCAAGTACTGAAACACAAGCTTCAACTCGTACTGCACCACTCCTTCCAGTAGATCATGCATTATATCTACAGCGTAGTTGTCTGAAGTGTGGAACAGCTGGAGGGAATTGAGAGGACATGCTTTTTTCACACCAAATGTTGAGGCCAAAGCTGGATTTTGTTGTACGGCAGCACAGTGTTCTGAATGAAGGGCTTTAGAACGTAGAGTTAAACCTGGATGATCTTCACTGAAAACTGATTGCATCTCTCCCTTTTCAGTTAAACAAAAGCGACAACAGTACTTTGCACTAAACGATTCGACAAAACCAAAAAGGCCGTGTATAGCCAAGTTGTCACCTGTAACCTGAAAAACTGAACCTTTCAAAGGTGTGGGTTGAAAGGGCACCTGCATTCCTTCAGCCTCTAACATCTTTAAATCATTGAGAAGTGGCTTTAGAATGGGATCAAACCCATATTTCTTTAAATCCTCTGAGTGAAAGAGGGCAATAAGATGTATGTTCATCAACACAGAATTAAGCTTCGGGGACAGATTTCTCAAAATAAAATAAATGCAGCCAAGTTTGTGAATTCCCTTTTTTGAGCCTAATGGATTAGCAGTTTCAAAATCATCGTAGTAGAGCTGTATCTGCAAAGCATGTTCTTGTTGTGAGAATAAAATGTGGTTCCTGAAGTAGGAGCCATCATTTACATCTCTGTAAAAACCCTCCTGGTGTGGTTTAGTTTTTTGGAAACTGTTACAAAGTTCACTGTTCCTAAACATAGATGAAAGAGACCCCATGATTGGTACATACATGAACTTGTTGTTTACAGGAACTTGCCTGTATGTTCCTGTTGTTCTATCTCTGCGTGTATCAAAACGCACACCAAGAATATACTCCACTGGTTCCACTATTTTCCATTTTTCTTCTAAGTGCTTCTTTCGTTTAGATTCTGTGTTAAGAGATGAAAATTGATTTTCAAGCTGACCAAAACAGTCCTGAACTTTTTCTAATGTTTCTCCGGATGCTTCAGATGACAAACTTTCAACAACAGTTTCTTTTGCATGGGCATGGATGTCATCGACCAGTTCCTCCATTGAACCAACTAAACACTGCACCGTACTTTCAGGAACTCCTGAGGCTTGCAGTTGAGCAATAACAGAGCTGCACATGTCTAGTATTTTTGTGTTATCCATTGGAATGTGTGTGACAGTCGCAGGAGGATCTACATTAAGTTGTTGTGAAACAGAAGCTCCAACATTAGTTGCAGGACCAAACTCAAAATCACTGACGGAATCTGAATCACCACCATCCTTATGTGCTCGAGATAAGTGCCGCTGGTAACCAAAGTATGTGCAAAAATAAATGAACAACCAGCCTCTCCACAACGCAAACGCAAAGACCTTCCTGGGTACAATCCATGCTGAAACTTCAAATGTCTACATAACAATGAACCATTTCTGTACTGTACCTTGCAAATGTAACATGTGAACATTTCAAGTCAGAAATTAGTTCCTCTTCAAAATGAACTGTGAAGAAGTCTTGCTCGAATTTCCTTCACCCGAGGACTCTCCTTCACACTGCCAACGTCAATGCCATACACGGTTGTCTGGATGAAGGTGTAGAAGTTGCACAGCGCCTCATCGTAGGACACAGCAAAAGCAAAATGTGCCTTGAAGAGCTCGTCAAAGGCAGCAACTACAGTCTGTGTCTTGGAGGGAATGGCCTTTTGGTCCAGGATGATGTAGAAATTCTGGATGCTGTTCTCCAACACACATGAGAAAGGGCTGAGCAGGACCAGTTTCCTTCAGGAAGGTCTCCATGCTTCTCCCCACCTAAGAGAGAGGGAGAGAATGAATTCCATGGAATAAAATGTCGGGATTTGGTGCGGAATGCCAGCACTGTTTCCTAGAATTCGAGAATTGAATTGCTTGAATCTTCAAGCAAAATTATTAATTAATTATTATTAATTCATTTCATGAGCAATTAATTTCAAATTAGGACAAAGCTGAACTTGTTAGAAAGAAGAAATCTGTTTCAAAAGAAGAAATCTGCTACACCCCATGTCACAAATGACTATCAGCCCTTGAGAACCCAATACTACTAAAATACTTTAAACACAATTCTGAGAACAGACCTTAAGGAACTTCACCAGGCGGACAGCAGCATCTGTTGCGCTGATCTTTGCAGACTTCTTGCCCTTGGATGTTGGCGGCAACAGGTGAAGCAACAAGCAGATGGCGGCAACCTCACAGTCCCATACTACAGGAAAAAAAAACACCATTGCAGTTACCTGAATTACTTTACCAATGTCTTCTCAATGTTCACTTACAGAGACTCTGAATTGGCTCTAGATAGCTTTGTTGACTGTTAATGTTAAATGAAAGGAAACTGCCTGAAAAAATCTATTTTAAATCAGCAATCTTACAGAACAGAAGCTTGAATTTGTGACAATATTAATTTAAAGTCAGAACATTGAACGTTTTAGAATACTTTTTCTTTCAAAAATGAGTG
>CAEFZP010004290.1:150000-164601 GCA_903064625.1 Mallotus villosus | reverse complement strand
TGACCCCCATGAGCCCCCCCCCCCCCCCCAACAACCAGAACCATCAGCAGCTGTCTCCCAGCGAGGGCGGATAGACCATGGTAAGTCTGGAAGGGCACACACACCCACGCAAGGGGCTGCACAAAATTAAACACACACACCATAGAGCAATCCTCTCTCTCTCTCTTTCCAATGTCTTTTCTTTCTGGTCTCTAGTTCCCTCTATCTATCTTTGTACATCTCCTCTGAGCGCTCTACTCTGCATATACGCTTTTTTTAATTTTTTTATTGAACTATACGTAGAGAGAGCGTATGCTCTGTCTGAACCGTCTCATCTTGCTAGCTGTGATGTGTTGTATTTGGCAACCTCCATCACCGACCCTGAGTTTCCGAGAGAGGGAGAGAGGGAGAGGAGAGAGGAAAAGAGGGAGAGGGAGAGGAGAGGAGAGGGAGAGGGAGAGTGTAGAGGATGAGAGGAGAGGGAGAGGAGAGATGGGAGCGGGAGAGGGAGAGGGAGATGGGAGAGGTAGAGGAACCTGTAGACATGCATGTCATGGATCCGGTGTCTTATTACGGTCAGAGAGCGTAATTGGGCTGCTCTCCTAACCCCTCCTCCCCAGTCTGTTCCAGACATAAAGGACCCTTATCAGCCTCGTCCGGCTCCGCCAGCTTCCTGTCTGCAGCACGTATGGTACTGAGCATGCTCCAGACACTCTGTGGACAGAGCAACACTCTAACACACCCTGACACCTCACCCTCCTCACATCACTCCTGCCCTGCACTGCGCGACACGCGCACCTATTCCCCTCACGCTCCGCCCCTCTCCTCCCCTCACCTCCGCACATCTTACCTTCCTGCCCTGACCCTCCCCTCACCTTCTCCCCATGCACCTCCTCCCTCCCTACGTCGCGCCCAGCCACTCCCATCTCCTTCCTGCCACTGCCCTCCCTCACCTCCTCCCCTCACCTCCTACGCCTCCTCCCCTCATCCTCCCTCCCCTTCTCCTTTCTCACCCTCACCGATCCTCCCCTCACCGCCTCCCTCACCGTCCTCCACTTCCTCCTCCCTCGACCGTCCTACACTCGGGCCGCGTCACTCCTCCCTCACATCTCCTCCTAGTAGTGAGAACTAGGTAGGTGTTCTGTGTGGGAGGCGATGCATGGAGACGGTCGTCATGCTGGTCACCTGACCGTACTAACTGCATGCGTGGAAGGTACTGACAAGGGACACATGTTGCTTGGCAACACCAACCTCCTGCGTACCCAAGTGTTGAGTCACACGCAGATTACATGAATGTAGACATCCAAGAACATTCACACACGCTCACACAGCACACTCTCTCAGACTTTTACTAGCTCTAACTCACAGCTTGTATAAGGCCGTCGTGTAAGACATGGTTTCTGTAGCGAGTCATTTTTTGAGAGAGCTGTACAGAGGAGGTAACCATGTGACCTGAAGTTCCCCACTGATCAGCTGAACACTTACCTGCGCCCCGACCACCTGCAGGCTGTTAATATTGATTATCAGGGGAGAGACGATCAAATATTCATTAGAGATGCCTGGCAGGAATAACATGAGTCATTAGACAGAAACTGACTTCTCTCCCTCCATCTCCCCCTCCATCTCCCCCTCCATCTCTCCCTCCATCTCCCCCTCCATCTCCCCCTCCATCTCCCCCTCCATCTCTCCCTCCATCTCTCCCTCCATCTCCCCCCTCTATCTCTCCCTCCATCTCTCCCTCCATCTCCTCCTCCATCATGGCCAGGTTTCAGTGTCTGTTCCTACTGACAGCACAGTCATCAGGTAGAGTGTGCTACACTGGGGGGAGGGTCTGTGTGTGTGTGTGTGTGTGTGTGAAGGAGGACCCCCTTGGCGTGGCCCCCGTACCTCTCATATTCCACTGGCTGGGTTAGGGTTAACCTTCTAATGTCAGCGTCTCCCCTCCCCAGGGCCCGGTGAGGGGGAGGGGCAGGGGGAGGGGGAGGGGGAGGGGGCCATGCATACATACATAAAAAGGCCAACAGTGACGAGTTCCTTCTCTCAGAATAGGCCCTGGATGTTCTCTCTCTTTCTGTCTCACTCCTCAGTATTTAAACAGATTCCTGCTGGCTTGTGAGCGTGGGGTTTCTTCTGCCTGCAGAGAGTCTATGAGTCTGCTGCTCTCCCTCCCCCTCTCCTCCTCCCCCTCTCCCTCCCCTCTCCTCCTCTCTGCTCCTCGCTCCTCTCTCCTCCTCTCTCCTCCTCTCGCTCCTCTCTCCTCCTCTCGCTCCTCTCTCCTCCTCTCGCTCCTCTCTGCCTCCTCCTGCTCTCCTTCTCTCCTCCTCTCTCCTCCTCTCGCTCCTCTCTCCTCCTCTCGCTCCACTCTCCTCCTCTGCTTCTCTCTCCTCCTTACCTGGTGTAGTATGGGTATTCCAAACTCCTTCAGAACCTCCCCCCTAAAAAACTGAATAGGAAAGAAACATGCTGACTGAGGTGAAAGATGAGCTGTCAGCAGAAGCTGCCTCCCTCCCTTTTCTATCCTCTTCCCTCCCTCCCTCCTCCTATCCTCATTCATTCCTCCACTTTTCCACCCTCTCGGCCTATTTTCCTCTCCGCTTCGCTCTCCTCCTCCTCCTGTCTCCTCCTCCGGTCCCCTCCTCCTCCTGTCTCCTCCTCCTGTCCCCTCCTCCTCCTGTCTCCTCCTCCTGTCCTCCTCCTCCTGTCCCCTCCTCCTGTCTCCTCCTCCTGTCCCCTCCTCCTCCTGTCTCCTCCTCCTGTCTCCTCCTCCTGTCTCCTCCTCCTCCTGTCTCCTCCTCCTCCTGTCTCCTCCTCCTCCTGTCTCCTCCTCCTGTCTCCTCCTCCTGTCCCCTCCTCCTGTCTCCTCCTCCTGTCTCCTCCTCCTGTCCCTCCTCCTCCTGTCTCCTCCTCCTGTCTCCTCCTCCTGTCTCCTCCTCCTCCTGTCCCCTCCTCCTGTCTCCTCCTCCTGTCCCCTCCTCCTCCTGTCTCCTCCTCCTGTCCCCTCCTCCTCCTGTCTCCTCCTCCTGTCTCCTCCTCCTGTCTCTCCTCCTGTCCCCCTCCTCCTGTCTCCTCCTCCTGTCCCCTCCTCCTCCTGTCTCCTCCTCCTGTCTCCTCCTCCTGTCTCCTCCTCCTGTCTCCTCCTCCTGTCTCCTCCTCCTGTCTCCTCCTCCTCCTGTCTCCTCCTCCTCCTGTCTCCTCCTCCTCCTGTCTCCTCCTCCTCCTGTCTCCTCCTCCTGTCCCTCCTCCTGTCTCCTCCTCCTGTCTCCTCCTCCTGTCTCCTCCTCCTGTCCCCTCCTCCTCCTGTCTCCTCCTCCTGTCCCCTCCTCCTGTCTCCTCCTCCTGTCCCCTCCTCCTCCTGTCTCCTCCTCCCTGTCTCCGTCCTCCTGTCCCCTCCTCCTGGTCTCCTCCTCCTGTCTCCTCCTCCTGTCCCCTCCTCCTCCTGTCTCCTCCTCCTGTCTCCTCCTCTCTGTCCTCTCCTCCTCCTGTCTCCTCCTCCTGTCTCCTCCTCCTGTCTCCTCCTCCTGTCTCCTCCTCCTGTCTCCTCCTCCTCCTGTCTCCTCCTCCTGTCTCCTCCTCCTGTCTCCTCCTCCTGTCTCCTCCTCCTCCTGGTCTCCTCTCCTGTCTCCTCCTCCTGTCCTCTCCTCCTCCTGTCTCCTCCTCCTGTCCCCTCCTCCTCCTGTCTCTCCTCCTGTCTCCTCCTCCTGTCCTCTCCTCCTCCTGTCTCCTCCTCCTGTCTCCTCCTCCTCCTGTCTCCTCCTCCTGTCCTCCTCCTCCTCCTGTCTCCTCCTCCTGTCCCCTCCTCCTCTCCTGTTCTCCTCCTCCTGTCTCCTCCTCCTGTCCTCCTCATCCTCCTGTCTCCTCCTCCTGTCTCCTCCTCCTCCTGTCTCCTCCTCCTGTCTCCTCCTCCTGTCCCCTCCTCCTGTCTCCCTCCCTCCTGTCCCCTCCTCCTGTCTCCTCCTCCTGTCTCCTCCTCCTGTCCCCTCCTCCTCCTGTCTCCTCCTCCTGTCTCCTCCTCTGTCTCCTCCTCCTGTCTCCTCCTCCTGTCTCCTCCATGCTGGTGGTTGGCTGGTGTACTGGAGGCTTTGGGTCAGCCACGCCAGCCTGCGTCCTACAGAGAGATCTCTAGAACCATCAGCCACGGGCTCCCAGCCAGGGAGAGCTGGTCTCTGTCTCCAGGGAGAGCTGGTCTCTGTCTCCAGCCAGCCAGGGAGAGCTGGTCTCTGTCTCCAGGGAGAGTTGGTCTCTGTCTCCAGGGAGAGCTGGTCTCTGTCTCCAGCCAGGGAGAGCTGGTCTCTGTCTCCAGCCAGCCAGGGAGAGCTGGTCTCTGTCTCCAGGGAGAGCTGGTCTCTGTCTCCAGCCAGGGAGAGCTGGTCTCTTTCTCCAGCCAGGGAGAGCTGGTCTCTGTCTCCAGGGAGAGCTGGTCTCTTTCTCCAGCCAGGGAGAGCTGGTCTCTGTCTCCAGCCAGGGAGAGCTGGTCTCTGTCTCCAGCCAGGGAGAGCTGGTCTCTGTCTCCAGGGAGAGCTGGTCTCTGTCTCCAGCCAGGGAGAGCTGGTCTCTGTCTCCAGCCAGGGAGAGCTGGTCTCTGTCTCCAGCCAGCCAGGGAGAGCTGGTCTCTGTCTCCAGCCAGGGAGAGCTGGTCTCTGTCTCCAGCCAGCCAGGGAGAGCTGGTCTCTGTCTCCAGCTGGCTGGAGTTCCTGCCGGCTGTCGCCAGGTCTGAGTGTGTGTGGGTGTGTGTGTGTGTAGCTCCTCTAGCTCTGTTCAAACCTTCACATGGTTCCTCCTCACAGATCCTGTCTCAGAGGCTGGAGACGCAGGATCAGGCTTCTCCCCCGTCGCTCTGCTTTATCTCAAAGCTGTCACATTACTCATCTCCCCCCGTGGCTGCAGGGGGAAGTATTTGAGCGTGACACCGTTTGTGGAGGCCAGTCGGTCTGGAGAATCGATCAGTCACCGTGGTTACCCTGGGCCTGAATACAAACTGCTGATCTGCTCTTTTCAGCCTTTTGGCTGGGGAACCCCTCCTGAGCCCTCGCTCGACGTTAGCTCAGGAGGGTTAGGGTTCCTGCCGGCTGGAACACCTCACCTGGCTGGAACACCTCACCTGGAACACCTCACCTGCCTGGAACACCTCACCTGGAACACCTCACCTGGAACACATCACCTGGCTGGAACACCTCACCTGGAACACATCACCTGCCTGGAACACCTCACCTGGAACACCTCACCTGGAACACCTCACCTGGAACACCTCACCTGGCTGTGTTTCTGCTCAGGCAGCCCTGGAACACCTCACCTGGCTGTGTTTGTGTTTGGGGCCTCTCTGGAACACCTCACTTGGCTGTGTTTGTGTTTGGGCCTCTCTGGAACACCTCACCTGGCTGTGTTTGTGTGAAGGCCTATGGAACACCTCACCTGGCTGTGTCTGTGTTTGGGCCTCTCTGGAACACCTCACCTGGCTGTGTCTGTGTTTGGGCCTCTCTGGAACACCTCACCTGGCTGTGTCTGTGTTTGGGCCTCTCTGGAACACCTCACCTGGCTGTGTTTGTGTGAAGGCCTATGGAACACCTCACCTGGCTGTGTCTGTGTTTGGGCCTCTCTGGAACACCTCACCTGGCTGTGTCTGTGTTTGGGCCTCTCTGGAACACCTCACCTGGCTGTGTCTGTGTTTGGGCCTCTCTGGAACACCTCACCTGGCTGTGTCTGTGTTTGGGCCTCTCTGGAACACCTCACCTGGCTGTGTCTGTGTTTGGGCCTCTCTGGAACACCTCACCTGGCTGTGTCTGTGTTTGGGCCTCTCTGGAACACCTCACCTGGCTGTGTTTGTGTGTAACTCCAGAGGGTGAACAGGAAGCAGTTCCTTCAGGTGTGTTCCTCCCCGCTGCCCAGGGTCTGCTGGAGGACAAGCCCCTCTGTACCTGAGAGCTCTAATCTCTGTGTGTCACGTCAGAGAGCCCACATGCAGGTGAGGGGCGGCCACAGACTGCTGTGCAGGTCAGCTAGGAAGAGCAAGAAGGAATCACAGACTCCGTCTCACACACTTACACACCACGTGTTACACACCAGGTGTTACACACTGCTAGGGGGCCGTCAGTAGACAGGTGAGCTCTTCTCCACCTCACATCTCCGTCAGTAGACAGGTGAGCTCTTCTCCACCTCACATCTCCGTCAGTAGACAGGTGAGCTCTTCTCCACCTCACATCTCAGTCAGTAGACAGGTGAGCTCTTCTCCACACATCTCCGTCAGTAGACAGGTGAGCTCTTCTCCACCTCACATCTCCGTCAGCTACAGGAGATGAAGCAGCACGTCCAGAAAGCCTGGGTCTCTGTACTCCAGAACTACAGGATCAGTTATGTTCACCGTCCTGTTAGATCAATATTTCATATCATGCCCTCAAACACATCTCATTTCCATAGTGTTGTTCCATCTGCTTATAGAAAAGCTGCTGGTTTGGCCTGAAGTTTCAGCTCCAGTGGAGTAGGCTGGCGTTACCAGACCTCATCCAGTAGGCTGGTGTTACCAGACCTCATCCAGTAGGCTGGCGTTACCAGACCTCATCCAGTAGGCTGACGTTACCAGACCTCATCCAGTAGGAGGCCTACCTTCACTTCCTGCCCTCCGTCTCCCTCTCTGTCTCTCTCTCTCTCTCCCTTCTAAAGGCCTAATTATGCTTCTGCGTTTTTCGAAAAACGCAGAGGAGGGAACGCCCTCGTCTCCGTGGAACGCCCTCTGCGTGCTCTCCGTCAGCCCTCGGAGAGCTTTTGACGGATTGACGTGCACCTCCTGAATTTTCTAACTATCCGTCGAAATTACGCAGAGCGACGGAGAGCGACGGAGACCCCCTTGGCTGTGATTGGTCCGTATTAAGAAGTCAGGGGCGGTGTTGCCGCTATGGGTTGCCGTGACCAACAAGACCAGGGGTGGGGAACGTCCGACCTGCGGGCCATATGCAGCCCGAAAAATCTTTTGGTCCAGCCCGCCATGACATTGCAGTGCAGGCACCATATTATTAGGTGCATTATTCGTTGGCAGCAGCACTATTTAATATGTGGAAGAGGACCGTGGAGGCGCTCAGCGTCGCGTTCTTGCAAATCAAGCCCCAATACGTTGTTGGTTTGGGCTAAACCCGGAATGTTTACAACGTCTGGCATTCTCTAAAATGGTAGCAATATAAAACATATACGATCCCTTTCCGTAATCATAATAACCCCCCAGAAATGTTCACTGCACACCCAGTCAAAGCAGGCTGCCCTTCAGCTAGCATCACAAACATCACCAAAGAGAAGCAGTTTTTACAATTCATATTTCAGCTAAACAGTACATGTAAATCGGCATTTGAATTCAAATGTGACGAGAAATGGGCAGTGTAGTCGCTGAAACTGTGCTTATTGGGTGTGCACGACTTCGTCGGCACAACCTTTGTTATCTCACATATATCTTTTTATTATTATTTTTGCCCCCCTAAAACTCGGTCAATATTTGGACTACATAGAAAACGTTGATGTCAAAAGTTTCGTCTTGGTCTCCATTGAGTTGCTTGTATCAGAATTTACGTTCCGTTGCACAGTTTAGGACCATACAACGTTTTTGTGGCATAAAGTTTCTTTTGTCGGCAAAGGGTAGAATACTCAGTTATACTTCACAGCGTCAGCACACGTTAGCAACGACCCATTAGATACAACGTGCATAGAAAATCAAAACCCTTAAATCAAAAGTATTTCAATAGGTGAAACTGTCTGACTACTAACCCGAACTTCATTGACACAGCCTAAACTTGAAAGCAATATTTAATTTCAGCCTAAACAGTACAACGGAACGTTCAACCAACGATCGCCACCAAGACCAACACTGTAGTATACAATTTACCGGGGCAGCTTCTCCACAAAGGGCTAACTATATCGCATTTTGCGTTGTTACTGACAATGGTCGCTATTGAGCTTTTTATTCATGAGCGATTTTCCACTAAATAAATGTCAAGCTTATTTACGTTTTTGGGGGGCATGTCATAAATTAGACTAGCAGACATAGAGCTACTGTTTGAATCGCGATTCCATCTGAAATATTTCCAGTGATAACGTTGTTACAGTAGCTTCCAAGGGTGTTCTTAATGAATTATTATGCAATAGACTATGAGTAGGCTAAATGCTTGAAAATATCACTAGAAGGGAAAAACTTAAAGGGACGGACAAGCAGGCACACCCTCACAATTTCCCCAGAAATTGTATGCTCTCTAGTTTTATTGATGAAACGGCTCATTTCTAAATTCGCCACGAGTTTTCGATAACCTATAGCTAGCATCGCAGTGCAGCGCCACCTACTCTTCTGGCGGTGAATTGTTTTCAGCACCCACAGCCTACGGAGAACTATAAACGAAGTCTATCCGTGTGTATCTGTGCGTATCCGTGAGCCCGCCCACCCGAAAACGGAGACGCAGAAGCATATTGAGGCCTTTCGAATGCTAATCTTGTTAGCCAGGCATTCCAGAGCAAGGGCAGGAATCTGCGGTGATTGCTAAATTGCTCGGGACATAAAACGTTAAGTGCTGCCTCCCAGCACGGCTAGCTTCCTGGAGCACCAGCAG
The DNA here is from genome assembly GCA_903064625.1 of Mallotus villosus. NCBI lineage: Eukaryota > Metazoa > Chordata > Actinopteri > Osmeriformes > Salangidae > Mallotus > Mallotus villosus. Next base: position 156,046 of record CAEFZP010004290.1, on the reverse strand, counting down.
AGCCATGTTCATGACATCACATCCTGCGTCACCCAGTTCTGTCTCCCGGGTCTGTACGTCACGCTGTTGCTGCTGTGTGAAACACCAGACTGTCCCCTGAACACCCGACATCTGCAGCAGCACCTGACCCCTGACCCCTGCAGCAGCACCTGACCCCTGACCCCTGCAGCAGCACCTGACCCCTGACCCCTGCAGCAGCACCTGACCCCCTGACCCCTGCAGCAGCACCTGACCCCTGACCCCTGCAGCAGCACCTGACCCCTGACCCCTGCAGCAGCACCTGACCCCTGACCCCTGCAGCAGCACCTGACCCCTGACCCCTGCAGCAGCACCTGACCCCTGAACCCTGCAGCAGAACCTGACCCCTGCAGCAGAACCTGACTCCTGACCCCTGCAGCAGCACCTGACCCCTGACCCCTGCAGCAGAACCTGACCCCTGACCCCTGCAGCAGAACCTGACCCCTGCAGCAGAACCTGACCCCTGACCCCTGCAGCAGAACCTGACCCCTGCAGCAGAACCTGACCCCTGCAGCAGAACCTGACCCCTGCAGCAGCACCTGACCCCTGCAGCAGAACCTGACCCCTGACCCCTGACCCCTGCAGCAGCACCTGACCCCTGCAGCAGCACCTGACCCCTGACCCCTGACCCCTGCAGCAGCACCTGACCCCTGACCCCTGCAGCAGCACCTGACCCCTGCAGCAGCACCTTCTCACAGTTCTCTCCCAACTCCTCACCTTCTCTCCCCCCTGGCTCTCAGCTAACACATCTCCACTGGGACTGATTCATTATGGATGGAATCAGACTCGCACTAATCACGTGTGTGTCGTCTCCTTTTGGGGAATGCTTTGAAGCTGCTCTATTTGTCTTCTGGATTTGGGGGAAGATCTTATCTGCTGTCGGTACTTTCATGTCTAATTGGGTTACGTGGCGGGGGAGAGGGGGAGGGGGAGGGGGTAGGGGTATAGAGGAGCTTGTACAACTCAAACGTGAGTGGATGATCACAGCTACTGTTCTGTCTGCTCAGTTGAAGACACAGGGAAAGGGAAGGTGTCCCAGAGGTGTGTCGTACGCGTGTGTGTTTGTATTGTGTGTGTTTGTGTTGTATGTGTGTGTGTGTGTTGTACGCGTGTGTGTTTGTATGTGTGTGTGTGTGTGTGTGTGTGTGTGTGTGTGTTTGCCCCCAGCCTGGCTGTAGTCCTTGTCTGTGCAGGGGAAAGTGTCTGAGATAAGATCAGTCCGGTCATTTCTCAGACTAGAGTGTCTGGATAAGGAGACTCCTGAACGATGACAACAAGCCCTCCCTGCATGGCCGTCGCCTGACAGACAGACCCAGTATTCGCTGCCCCAAACCAACATGGCCACAGTACTGCCCCAAACCAACATGGCCACAGTACTGCCCCAAACCAACATGGCCACAGTACTGCCCCAAACCAACATGGCCACAGTACTGGCAGTGAGCATCAGGGCCTCGACTGCTGTCTGAGATTAAATGGTCGTATTTTATCATCTGGTTACTGATCCTCTTCTAGCCTTCTCCCCTGCCTCCCTCTCCTCTTACCCCTGCCTCCCCTCTCCTTCATTCCCTCCTTTCCTTCCTCTCTCCATCCTCCCTCTTTCTATCCTCCATCCTCTCCTCTCTCTCCTCTCCTCCCTCTCTCTCCTCTCCTCCCTCTCTCTATCCTCCATCCTCTCTCCTCCTCTCCTCCCTCCTACCCTCTCCTCCCGTCCCTCTCTCTATCCTCCATCCTCTCTCTCCTCCCTCTCTCTCTCTATCCTCCATCGTCTCTCTCCTCTCCTCCCTCTCTCCTCTCCTCCCTCTCTCTATCCTCCATCCTCTCTCTCTATCCTCCATCCTCTCTCTCCTCCCTTCTCTCATCCTCCATCCTCTCTCTCCTCCCTTCTCTATCCTCCATCCTCTCTCTCCTCTCCTCCCTCTCTCCTCTCCTCCCTCTCTTTATCCTCCATCCTCTCTCTCCTCCCTCTCTCTCTCTCTATCCTCCATCCTCTCTCTCCTCTCCTCCCTCTATCCTCTCCTCCCTCTCTCTATCCTCCTCCCTCTCTCTCTTCTCTGCTCTCCCTCTCTCTATCCTCCATCCTCTCTCTCTTCTCTCCTCCCTCTCTCTATCCTCCATCCTCTCTCTCCTCTCCTCCCTCTCTCCCTCTTCCCTCTTAAGTTTAATTTGAGTCCCTTTCATCTTCCTGCTCTGTGATGATATGGAAGCTCTGTGTGATCAATTCATATTAAATTCACACTCTGAGTGCTGGGGTTACAGAGAGGGGAAGAGGCTGGGGGGAGGGGGGGGATGATGTGCTTTTAAGGCTGTCAGCTCTACTGCAGCTCTAGAACTTGATTGAGCTGGCAGACGGGCAGACAGACGGGCAGACAGGCTGGCAGACTCTCCTCCTGCAGGGCCGTCAGGGAGGTCCCAGCTACAGGAGGGTTATTCATATTGCATGGTTGTCCGCTCTGTACTTTTTCTGTGTTTCCTTTTTCCATCATGTCCTCACAGTTATCAGATAGTTTCAGTCTCTCCTCCTCCTCCTCTCTCTCCTCCTCTCTCCCCCGCCTCCTCCTCCTCTCTCCTCCTCCTCCCCCTCCCCCTCCTCCTGCCTCCCTGCTATAGGGAGCCCTTCCTAGGTGTGAAGATGTTATCTCTGGGTAATGACTTTGTACTGAACACACATCCCACCCTCTGTGGGAACACTGAAGGAGAATATCAGCAGTATTGATTTCTGCTGTGAGAAGGGTTGATTCCCTGGCAAGACCACTCCTCACCTAACTGTGTGTGTGTATATGTCTGTCTGTGTGTGTGTCTGTCTGTGTGTGTGTGTGTCTGTGTGTGTATATGTCTGTCTGTCTGTCTGTGTGTGTGTGTGTCTGTGTGTGTGTGTGTGTGTGTGTGTGTGTGTGTGTGTGTGTCTGTGTGTGTATATGTCCTGTCTGTCTGTGTGTGTGTGTGTGTCTGTGTGTGTGTGTCTGTCTGTGTGTCTGTGGTGTGTACTAGCAGAGACTGGGGGACTGGAGCGTTTGTGTGAGTCAGATTGAGGTCACTGTTTGAACAGTACAGTGAACTTGGCAAACACTTGGTAGTACACTTCCTATCCTACTCTGTTTCTCTGTGTCTGACACAACTAGTTTGTGTTGTGCCCCTCTCCTCTCCTCCCCTCTCATCTCCTCCTCCTCATCCTCCTCCTCCTCCTCCTCCTCCTCCCTACCTCCCCTCCCTCCTCCTCTCCTCCCTCCTCATCTCCTCCCTCCTCCTCCTCCCTCCTCATCTTCGCCTCCTCACTCCCTCCTCATCTTCTCCCGCCTCATCTCGTCCCTCCTCATCTTCTCCCTCCTCATCTTCTCCCTCCTCCTCTCTCCCTCCTCATCTCCTCCCTCCTCTCTCTGCTCTCCCTCCTCATCTCCTCCCGCCTCCTCCCTCTCCTCCTCTCCTCCCTCCTCATCTCCTCCCTCCTCCCTCCTCCCTCCCTCCTCTCTCTCCTCCCTCCTCATCTTCGTCCCTCCTCCCTCCTCCCTCCTCATCCTCCTCCCTCCTCCTCTCCTCCCTCCTCCTCTCCTCCCTCCTCATCTCTCCTCCCTCCTCCTCCTGCCATCTCCCCCTTTACCTCCCGTCCTCCATGGCTCTCCCCTCCTCGACCCTGTGCTGATGGGATGTAGGTCAGGGCTAGCCCTCCTCGACCCTGTGCTGATGGGATGTAGGTCAGGGCTAGCCCTCCTCGACCCTGTGCTGATGAGATGTAGGTCATAGCCCTCCTCGACCCTGTGCTGATGGGATGTAGGTCAGGGCTAGCCCTCCTCGACCCTGTGCTGATGAGATGTAGGTCAGGGCTGGAGTCAGTAGGAACTTACATCCTTGCATCCTGCTGTAGGGTTAACATGGCTGAGAGGAGACAGAGAAATGGAGCAGAAGAGATTCTGTAGGACACAGCACTCAGAACTGTGCCGCTGGAAATCAAGGGGATGTGGTGTGCGTGTGTGCATGTGTGTATTTCACTGGGCCACACTTTGTGAGAGCTGTCTCTGAGCTGATGGGCCATGACTGTGTGTGTGCGTGCGTGAGTGTGTGTGTGTGTGAGTGTGTATCCCTGAGTGTGTGTGTGTGTGAGTGTGTATCCCTGAGTGTGTGTATCTGTCATGTCTCTTCCCTCCTCAGCTCATTCATGGAGAATCCCTTCAGGAGACGTCCTTAGTGCTGCATTCTGCAGACGACTATGGGAATGCTATATTCTGGGAATGCTATATTTTGCATGATAGAAATGACCAATTAGATGTATGACTGTATTTGTCTGATAGTAGGTCGTCAGTGCTCTGTGTGTTTTAGATGTTTCACATGAAACATGGATCTTCTGGGTGTATTGTTCAGCTCCACAGCAGTTGCCCAGTGCTCCTGAAAATGTCTACAAGCAGTTAAACATCTCGAAGCTCTAATTATTGCGTGACTCAACAACAATTTAGTGATTGTTAGGGTGTTTAGCAAATGGAAGTTTAGCAAAATGTAGTAAAATATAAGTATTTTTACCTAATTTTAAAATTATTCCTGCCCTCTCTCTCTCTCCCTTCCTCCCTCCCCGCCTCTCTCCTCCCTCTCTCTTCCCCTCCCCCTCCTCTCTCTCTCCCTCCCCGCCTCTCTCTCTCCCTCTCTCTCTCCCCTCCCCTTCTCTCTCTCCCCTCCCCCCCTCTCTCTCATTCCCCCCCCTCTCTCTCCCCCTCCCCCTCAGTTCTCCACATTCAGGCTGCTACCATCCAGTTCACCAAGGAGCCCAAATCCCAGGATGCTTTGCGACGGTCGCAGTGCGATGCTGCGCTGTGAGGTGAGTGACCCGGCGAGCGTCACGTACAGCTGGCTGCAGGACGGCCGGCCGCTGGCCCAGACCGAGCGGCGCTTCCAGGAGGGAAGCAACCTGAAGTTCACGTCCGTGGAGCGTCTCCTGGACGCGGGGAGCTTCCAGTGCCTGGCCCTCCACACCGCCTCCGGAGAGCAGTTCCGCTCTAACAACGCCTCCTTCAACATCAAGTGTGAGTCGAGTTCAACACTAACCAGGCTGGAGGTGGACAGGACTGAGAAAAGTGTCATGTTGCTCTTTATTATCCACCTGGGAAGCAGTTTACCACCTGGGCGTGTGAGCTCAGGTGTTGACGTTGTGTGTCATGGCATCATGCTAACCAAGCAGAAAACATTCCAGGAAATATTCCTCTGTTTTCATCCACTTTGGAAGTTCAGCAACACTGAAAGATACTCATGTCTTAGAGAATGAGTTTAAACAAAATGAAAGCAGATCATGTTTCAGGTTTGACCATGTAGCCAATCTGTTCCCATAGTTCTCTCTGAGGGAACCGGACACGTTCCAACACTAACTGAGGGAACAGGACACGTTCCAACACTAACATGTTGCTTGTTGTGTAACTCTCTCTCCCGGACCCCTGAAAAGGCTTTTGTGTCAAAATTACTGAGTGAAATTCCCCTTCCAGCCATGTCATTATGTACGTCTAGATTAACGCTGCATCTGCTGGTCCTTTCCCTTTGTCCTGTCCACACCTCCTGGTTACTGTGTTGCTAGGTAACCAAACCTCAGAAACCCTCTCAGGTTTCAGTCAGAACCCCCTCAGAGTAGATCCCACCAGGCGTGGAGGCTGGGACCTGTGTAGAGGTTAGAGGCTGTACCTGTGTAGAGGTTAGAGGCTGTACCTGTGTAGAGGTTAGAGGCTGTACCTGTGTAGAGGTTAGAGGCTGTACCTGTGTAGAGGTTAGAGTGGACTGGGCATCATACGGCAACTGGCCCGCGAGCTAGAGAGAGAGACCACAGACCACAAGACCCAGGCTTGGTGCTGGGGCAGAACTCTTTCATCTGTTCATAGGAACTCATAAACAGTGGATTAGCTGTATGCTAACATGCTAACGTGACGTAGGTTGTAATTATCCCACCCCAATTACATCCTGTGATATGAAAGCTGTCTCTGTGCGCACACACACACACACAAACACACACTCATTAGCTCACACACACACCAGCACATGGATCAATTGGTCCCATTCATCA
>CAEFZP010004290.1:137500-142500 GCA_903064625.1 Mallotus villosus | reverse complement strand
GTGTAGCGTGTGTTCTGTGTGTGTGTGTGCTGGTTCCTTGGTGTAGCGTGTGTTCTGTGTGTGTGTGCTGGTTCCTTGGTGTAGCGTGTGTTCTGTGTGTGTGTTGGTTCCTTGGGTGTAGCGTGTGTTCTGTGTGTGTTCCAGAGAAGCTGAAGTTCACCCCGCCCCCCCTACCGTCCCAGTGTCTGGAGCTGGAGAAGGACCTGCATGTCCAGTGCTCTGCCACGGGCCGGGAGCCCCCCACCGTCCTCTGGACCGCTGCAGGTGAAGCTTACAGCAGAATGAAGCTTACGGCAGAATGAAGCTTACGGCAGAATGAAGCTTACGGCAGAATGAAGCTTACGGCAGAATGAAGCTTACGGCAGAATGAAGCTTACGGCAGAATGAATCTTACGGCAGAATGAAGCTTACGGCAGAATGAAGCTTACGGCAGAATGAAGCTTTCTGTAGAATCAAGCTTGGAATGAAGGACAATGGGCATTGCCTGCATTGTCTATGTAGTTCACAGAATGACTTTAGGCTGAGACTTGAGAACAAAAGGTCAAATCAACCAGGATCTGGGTTTTCCAGGGTGTGCCTGTGTAGAGACAGTGTGCCCCCTGACCCCTGCCCTGTGTCGCCCCCTACAGGAGGAGCAGAGCTCCCCCCTCACCTGCATCAGAGGAATGGACAGCTGCACTTCACCAAGGTGACCCGCAGTGACGCGGGCAACTACACCTGCACCGCCTCCAACAGCCTGCAGGGGGAGATCAGAGCCCAGGTGGCCCTCACTGTGGCAGGTAGGGCAGCTGACAGGACAAGCCACAGAGAGGAACATCACTGAGCTGTGGTGGGATGGAAGTGTTGCATTACCTGCTGTGTCTGTGTGTGTGTGTCTGTGTGTCTGTGTGTGTGTGTGTGTGTGTGTGTGTGTGTGTGTGTGTGTGTGTGTGTCTGTGTGTCTGTGTGTGTGTCTGTGTGTCTGTGTGTCTGTGTGTCTGTGTGTCTGTGTGTCTGTGTGTATGTGTGTCTGTGTGTCTGTGTGTCTGTGTGTCTGTGTGTCTGTGTGTGTGTGTCTGTGTGTATGTGTGTCTGTGTGTGTGTGTGTGTGTGTGGTGTGTGTGTGTGTGTGTGTGTGGTGTGTGTGTGTGTGTGGTGTGTGTGTGTGTGTGTGTGTGTGTGTGTGGTGTGTGTGTGTGTGTGTGTGTGTGTGTGTGGTGTGTGTGTGTGTGTGTGTGTGTGTGTGTGTGTGTGTGTGTGTGGTGTGTGTGTGTGTGTGTGTGTGTGTGTGTGTGTGTGTGTGTGTGTGTGTGGTGTGTGTGTGTGTGTGTGTGTGTGTGTGTCAGTGTATATCCGTTTCAAGCTGGAGCCAGAGAACACCACGGTGTACCAGGGCCACACGGCCACGCTGCACTGCCAGGCCACAGGAGACCCACAGCCACACATCCAGTGGATGGTGAAGGACAAGGTGCTGGAGCCCGGCAGGAGGAGGTGGGAGTCTGTCTCTCTCTGTCTCTCTCTCTGTATCTCTCTCTCTGTATATATCTCTCTGTCTGTCTGTCTCTCTGTCTGTCTGTCTGTCTGTATGTCTCTCTCTGTCTGTCTCTCTGTCTGTCTCTGTCTGTCCTGTCTGTGTCTCTCTATCTCTATCTCTCTCTGTCTGTCTGTCTGTCTCTGTCTCTGTCTCTGTCTCTGTCTCTGTCTCTGTCTCTGTCTCTGTGACGGCCTCCTCAGCCGTCAAGTGGCTACACCTGGGGGCCGGTGGTTTCCTCCCCTTTAAAAGGATGTCAGGGGAGAGAGTCGACCCCTCCGTTTGTTCGCAGCACACCTTTTGTTTAGTTGGGGCAACCTTTTGTTAGCACGGCGCCTCTTTTCTGTTAAGTTGATTTGGTAGTCTTTATTAAACGCCTACCGTGTTACTCCTCGTGCGTGTGTTTTCCCTTTGTCTGTCTCAACCCTCCGAGCCGGGGTTCGTGACAGACAAAGGGAAAACGTCTTCAACATCTTCGCTGACTTCGGTTTCGGGTTTGTTGGTTTTGCTTAGGGGGGGGGCATGTGCGTGGAGTTTCGGGTTTTGGCTGTGTTTTTTTTGTTGTTGTGTTTGTGCTGCGGAGTTTTTTTTTGTGTTTGGGAAGTTGTGCTGCTGTGGTTGGACGTCGCTCCGTTGGGGTGAGTTGGTGTTCGGCAGGGAGAGGTGGTGCGATTTTCCCCTGGTAGGCGTAGCGGTGTGGTACTCTCGGGGCGCGCCGGGTGTTTGTTGTTTTGTTTGTTATTTTTGGGGGTAACTGTGGTTAGAGCAGTGGTCTCGGGGGCACTTCCGTGGTTTGGGGGGGGTCGTCAGCGTGCTGGTTGCCTTGTTCCACTCCAGCGGGCTACAGTGCGTAAATACCCGCCACAACGCCCCTGAAGACTAGGGTTGAGTTAACGGTTGGGGTTCCTCTCCTGTTGGGCCGACACACCTCGTAGAGCGATTGTGACGTGAGCGCTATGACGGCAGTGGAGGACTTTATTGGGGCTCCGTCGGAAGAGCTGTTGGCAGGGTTGACGAAGGATCAGCTGTTGAGGCTCGCTGACCACTATAACGTCGAGGTCAGTGACAAGCGGTTGAAGGATTCGGTGCGGTCGATCTTGTCAGCGGCCTTGGGGGTTGCTGGGATATTGCCTCCGTCTGCTTCGGGGAGCGGGGCTGTGGCTGCGGGTGGGTCGACTGTGCCTGGGGGGGCCGTTGACGTTCGACCAGCAGAAAGAGCTGCTACAGCTACAGCTCGAGCTGGCCAGGGAGCGTAGGCTCTCGGTTAGGGGTTGGGGAGGTGATGGTGCCTCGGAGGTTGCGATGGGGCGGTCGTTTGTGGGCCGTGACGGGTTCGACATCGTGGGTAACTTACGGCTGCTCCCCAAGTTTAGTGAAAGGGATCCGGAGACTTTTTTCTCATTGTTTGAGCGTGTGGCGGAGGCTAGGGACTGGCCTGACTCGGAGCGCACGCTCATGCTGCAGTGCGTTCTTACCGGGAAGGCCCAGGAGGCGTATTCAGCCCTGAGCAGGGCACAGAGTGGGGACTATCGGGTGGTAAAGTCTGCTGTGCTTAGGGCGTATGAGTTGGTTCCTGAGGCCTATAGGCAGCGCTTCCGGACGTGGAGGATGACTGAGGGGCAGACTCATGTGGAGTTTGCCCGTGAATTGACAGCTCATTTCTTTCGATGGTGTGGGGCTTCGGGGGTGGATACCTTTGAGGGGCTTGGTAATCTGCTGGTGTTGGAGCAGTTTCGGGAATCGGTTCCGGTCCGGATAGCGACCTACGTTAGTGAGCACAAGGTGGGAACAGTTGCTGAGGCTGCTGTGCTGGCAGACGACTACGTTTTGATCCATCGACGGAATTTTGTGGAGCCCCGTGCACGTAGTGATGTGGGTCGTGGCGGGGTTTCGAGTCAGCTCGGGGGTGGTGGCAACACCGACCGGGGGGTTCGTCCAGGGGGGGGGTGGCTCGGACTGTCATTATTGTCAGGAACCGGGGCATTGGAAAAATGAGTGCCCGGTTTTGAGGGGTAGGGGTAGAGGTCCTAGTAACATTCGACCTGCTGCTCTGGCCGCTCCGGGCCCGCCCCATTTTGAGGATGTCCAAGGACCTGGTAGTTGGTTACCTGGGTGACTAATGCGTAAGGGGGTGCCGTCTGGTGACTGTTTTGTCGGGGAGGCTTTATACCAGACGGTTGTGCCAGGGAAGTTTTGTGGGTTGGTTCTAGGGGCTTTTCATGGGGTTGGTTGCCTTAGGTCCGTTGGTCGTTGTTTGCCCGTAGGTTCGTTGGTCGTTGGTTGCCGTAGGTTCGTTGGTCGTTGTTTGCCCGTACGTCCCTGGGTCGTTGGTTGCCGTAGGTTCGGTTGGTCGTTGGCTGCCTTCGGTTCGTTGGTGGCCTTGGGGTTGTTGGTCGTTGGTTGCCCTTGGGTTGTGGGTCTTACTTGCCCTTTTGGTGCTTTTGCCTGTTCCCCCCCTCCTTTTTTTGTTGCTCTATTCTAGGCTCTGTGGGCTGCTGATGCGGATGGATACCGGGTTGCGTCGCGGGGACCCCCTGTGTCCCCGTCTTCTGGGGGGGCGTGTGACGGCCTCCTCAGCCGTCAAGTGGCTACACCTGGGGGCCGGTGGTTTCCTCCCCTTTAAAAGGATGTCAGGGGAGAGAGTCGACCCCTCCGTTTGTTCGCAGCACACCTTTTGTTTAGTTGGGGCAACCTTTTGTTAGCACGGCGCCTCTTTTCTGTTAAGTTGATTTGGTAGTCTTTATTAAACGCCTACCGTGTTACTCCTCGTGCGTGTGTTTTCCCTTTGTCTGTCTCAACCCTCCGAGCCGGGTTCGTGACAGTCTCTGTCTCTGTCTCTGTCTGTCTCTCTCTCTCTGTCTCTCTCTCTGTCTCTCTGTCTCTCTGTCTCTCTGTCTCTCTGTCTCTCTGTCTCTCTGTCTCTCTGTCTCTCTGTCTCTCTGTCTCTCTGTCTCTCTGTCTCTCTGTCTCTCTGTCTCTCTGTCTCTCTGTCTCTCTCTCTGACTCTGACTCTGACTCTCACTCTCTCTGTCTCTCTCTCTCTGACTCTCTCCATGTTATGTAATGTATCTCTCTCTCTCCCAGATTCCAGAAGATGCCTAATGGTTCTCTGGTGATCTCTGATGTCACCACAGACGACACAGGGAAGTACACCTGCGTGGCTGGAAACAGCTGCAGCATCCGAGACAGCGCGGCTCAGCTCTATGTAGTGGGTGAGTTAAACACACACACACACACACACACACACACACACCACACACACACACACACCACTTACTGCTGTTCCAGTGCTGTTCTAATATTGTTCTAGTGCTGTTCTAATATTGTTCTTGTGTATGGAACCAAATCAGTGAGATAATGTTTTAAAAGGCATTGAATACCTAATATTGAAATTTAAACAAAACCGAATTCACACAATTCAACAATATATATTTAAATATGGAAGCAAATCAGTGCCATAATGTTTAGAATGTTAAAAGGCATCGAATAC